>SEYY01012687.1:12500-23626 GCA_009176605.1 Armadillidium nasatum
CTATGGGCTCTAACGGTAATATCCTCTATAGATACACGTTATTGTTCACACCATGTGCTTTGAAGAGCATGCCTAAGTGCATGGGCATCGCTGATCAAGGAGTTTCGAAAGGGTTCTTCCCATATACATTTTTGAATGATGACAAATTAAATTATAAAGGAAAAATACCAGGTAGAGAATTTTTTGAAACTAGTAAATTGTCACAGAGTGAAAGAAGAGACTTTGAAGAATACTACAATAGTTTTGAGAACAAAGAATACGATATTTTCGAAGAATGTAAAAAAGTACTGTATCACAGATGTAAATGTCTTGAGACGTTGTTTTGAGAAATTTAGATCAAGTTTCATCAAGGCTTTTGATATAGATTGCCTGGTTGATTTTTCAACAATTGCATCTTTATGTTACACCATCTATAAAAATGTGTTCATGCCTGAAAATAAAATCACTATTTTTGGTAGAGAGAACTCGAAACGGTTTACTTATGAAGCTATTAAATGGATAATGTACCAAGAAAAGATATTAAATACAAATATAAGACATGCCCGAAACGGTGGTGAGAAGTCATTCAAAATTAAAAATAATTGGTTGTATCCCGATGGCTTTGGGTATGTTAACGGCGTAAAAACAGTTTTTTTTATATCATGGATGTGCCTGGCATGGTCATAGAGGGTGTGTTAACGGCAAAGGTGTATTTGATGAAGTCTCTGCAGAAGACATATATTATAACATAATAAAGCAGGAGCAAGTGTATAAAGAAAACGGTTTTAATGTTGTGAGAATATGGGAGTGTGAATGGAAGATTCAGAAGACACAAAATATTCAAGATCCTGATCATATTGACAGAGACATAACTATTGGCGAATATGCTAACCGTATCAGTAACGACACAGTTAATAACAGGCTAGTAATTGATGAATCATTGTTTGGAGGCAGAACTGAGCCATTTGTTCATTATTATCCACCAACTCCTGGTAAAAAGATTATGTACCTGGACTATACATCTATCTACCCCTTCGTACAAAACCGCATGAAGTATCCCTGTGGGGCCCCTGAAAAGCTTGTTACTGACAAGGTGCCTAGCATTGACGAGTTCAAAAATGGAATTAATGAAGAATATTTTGGGATCGCGTTTGTTAAAATTTTATCTCCACAAGATTTAAATATTCCTGTACTGCCTGTTAGGAACGACAAGAAGCTAATATTCTATCTTTGTGTGCTATGTGCAAATGAGAACTGTCAGAAATGTGTGCATAATGAAAATGAAAGATCTACTGAAGGTGCTTTTACTACGCCCGAGATCCAGCTAGCTCTCGCTATGGGTTACAAAATTCTCAAAATTTATAAAGTATAGTCTTTTAAAGAAAAGGAGTATCTTTTTGAGGAGTATGTTAATTACTTCTTAAAGATTAAAACTGAAGCCTCAGGGCTTCCTGCAGGAATTCGTGAAGACGATCCGGACTTTATGGAAAAGCTAAAAGAGTTCGTACCCCTTTTCAAAGAAAAGGAAGGTGTCGAACTTGACATCAATAACATCAAGAAGAATCCTGGAATGCGTTTCATAGCGAAACTGTGTCTAAACAGCCTATGGGGTAATTCGCGCAAAATTGTCCTGTTCGCGAGGACAAGATATGCTCTAGTGACAAAGAAGTATGGGATCTCATCAACCAGAGCGATATTGAAGTTACTCAAGTAATTCCTATTGGTTCAAAATATGTCGTAACGACTGTGAAAAATGATCTGTCTGTACGTTCTTCGAAGGTTACCAACATTCCCATAGCCTCTTTCACCACTGCATATGCCCGCATCAAATTATATGAATTACTAAATAGAGTGAAAAACAGAGCTTAGTATTGTGATACAGATTCGTCTATTTTTGTTGCTGGTAAAAATGCTGAAGTTCCCGAGACAGGAAACTTTTTAGGCGAGCTTACAGACGAACTTAATGATTATGGAAATGGGGCTTGGGGTGAATCCTTTGTATGTACTGGCCCAAAATCGTATGCTGTTAGAATTCGAACAGGAGATGGCGATGTAAAACACATTGTTAAAGCAAAAGGTCTCACCATTAATGAAGAAACAAAGGATATTATTAGCTTCAAGAACTTATTGGAGTTAACTCTTGAAAGATGTTCGGAAAAAGATGCCAGTCATGACGAATCTTTATACAATGACATCAAAGAATCTGATGTCACTGTGAAGGTCATGAACGAGATACAGATAGAAAAAGTAGATGAAAGTTATGATGAATTACCACACAAGGCCCCTTCGAGAATAAATGATTTACCGCCTCGTAATTATAAATTAAACAGTTGTATTGGAGAAAGAATGTATCATAATGTACCAAATAAAAAGTATCAAGCTGGAAAGTTAGGTGGAGTTAATCTTGTGACAAGCTCCAAGAAAATGAGGTTCACTGGAAATAACCAAATAAGCGTATTTTTGTTGAAAATTCATGTAGAACAGTCCCTTATGGCTTCAAGGGACATACATTGCCTTTGTAAATATATATATATATATATATATATATATATATATATATATATATATATATATATATATATATATATATATATATATATATATATATATATATATATATATATATATATATATATATATATATATATATATATATATATATATATATATATATATATATATATATATATAGTTAAATATGTATGTTATTTTAAATAAATAATATAAACATTCCTTTTTCATTGACCTTATTATTATTTCTGTGTATTATTGATTTATTTCTGTATATACATAATGCAATGCAATATTTATTCGAATTAAAATACTTGAAGAAAATAATGTTTGTAGAAAAAAACAATTTACGGCAATGAGATTAAAGTTCCCCATGTTTCCGATATAATAAAGAAAAAGTGACTTGAAATATATTTAAAAACTCAGCATGTTATTCCTAAATGACTAAGCTGACGAATTTCTTGCAAATCATTGTGGCATCTCCAAATTCTGAAACCGTTCTTTGAAGATGACTCCGTTTCTTTCTTCAGGAACCTCCGCGTTCCTGACTCTTTATACAAGGGGAGACTCCGTTCTCCCCCTCTCGCAAGGAACCCATCCGAAACCTTTCTGGGAGGCGAAGGGCCCCCGTTCCCGATTTCTTCAGGAACCTCCGTGTTCCGGAAACCGTTCTATGGAGAACCGTTGCAGTATGTTACAACTACTCTGGTTCGATTTCCAGGTGAATCGTTTCTGTGGAATTCCGTTCTAAAAGAGCTCAGGAAAGAGCTTGAGGGTAAATTCCTTTCTAATTCCTGTCAAAAAGCCTCAGGAAGGTGCCTGAGACCAACTTCCAGTCTAATTCCGGTCAAAAAGGCCTCAAGAAAGAAGCTGAGATCAGCTTCCAGTCTAGATTTCGTTAAGCCTAACTGCAGTCGATCTTGCCACATATACTACTCTTATTATTATTATTATTATTATTATTATTATTATTATTATTATTATTATTATTATTATTATTAATTTTCGTCTACATGGACTTATATATTAGATTCCCTTACATTTGAACCATATCAAGAGCTGACATACTTACTACCGAAAAATGGTAGGCTCCATATTTCTTCATATGTTAAATACCCTTTATCCTGTTTTCCCTGAATATTTTGCCGATCTCTCATGATAAAGACCGAATCTTCACCAGCACTCGTCGTAACTCATCCTTCATATATACATTTCATTTATTGAGCATACTTTTACTTGGACAATGCAAACACTCATACTAAGATTTCTAACAGCATCAGACATAAGAATACCCAAATTTCTCAAGTCTAGTTAACATAAGAATATCCGATTTTTCACATCTTGTTAACTTATATGCAGCATTATCAATATCGAGGCTGTGCAAACTGATAACTTATTCATTTACTTTCGAATGATACCAACTTTGTATTTTCACACTTCATCTATTTTCTTATAGTTCTTTATAAACTAACTTACGCTAACTTGCTTAAGATACCAATATATCAACAATACAAGCATTCATACTAAAGTTTCGGACAGCATCAAACATAGGAATTCTCAAATTTCTCAATTCTAGTCAACATATATGCAACATCTTCAATATCGAGGTTAAGCAAACTTATAACTTATTCATTTACTTTCGAGTGACATCAACATTCAATTTAACTATATCATATAAACTTTGTATTTTGTTACACTTCATCTACTTTCTTAACGTTTGTCATTTTTACAAACTAACTTACACTGTTTAGATCTTAAAAATATTTATTTTATTAACATTTTTTTTAAAAAATATTTCATTTTACTTCTTTTTCCTCCAAACATCGGATATAACATGTTTCATACACGCATTCTAACGTAAAGTATCTTCAGAGAATACGAACAATTAACGAAAACATAGCCACCCATACACATTTTCATGCTTTTTAAATTATTCATAGGGTTATTTCCTATGCCAATAAGCAACATCCATATATTTAATCTTTTTACACTTAACAAAGATTTTCAAATTAATTGCATCTATAACTTTAACTTGTAGAATTTTACTTACACATATTTATTTAATAAACGATATTTTACAATATATTTAGTTTTCAACATACCTTTTATGATACAATAATGTCCTTATTAATATATTAAAAATGCAAAAATACACTTATCTACTGACACATTTATACCCTAATGTTTCGATGGTGTTTTGCCCTAAGCAACATTCTAACCAACCCTAAAAATAGCATAATCAACCATCTGTATTCAAAAATTTTTAATGTTAACATATTTCAAATACGAGGCAAATATTCCATTTTAAACATGAAAAAACAATTATTTTCATGTATTGCTCGGCGCTCGGCTACGATGTTTTTTTTTTACTAACATCAGCTATTCCTGCATTTCCAAGTTAACATATTTTAAATACCAGGTAAATATTTCCTATTAAACACAAAAAAAAAAATAATTATTTTCATGTATTGCTCTGTTACAATCTGTATTTTTTACTATCATTAACTATTTTAAGCATTTTAGCATAATCGATTATCGGCACTTATGGGGAGGGTCCAATTTTTTTGAAAACTTTTTATTTTTTGGCCGATTGAGCTGAAATTTTCAGTATAGATAGTTTTTTTTCCTGAAGAAAATGGTTTATTTCTAACGTTTTTACGAGGGATTAACCGTTTCAAAGTTATTTGGAGTCAAATATAAAAAAAAGTGAATAGCGGGGTCAAACCACTGGTCCACATGAGCTGAAAATTTAAAATTTCTCAATTTTGTAGGAAGGGATTTTTGATATCATGTCTAGAAAATAAGTTTTAAGTTTTGGAATTTTTGAAAATTGGTCAAAAACTGGACTATTTTTGAGGGGCTTCATATCAGAACAAACAATTTGAATCGAATAATATACACCTACCAAAAATAACTAATGTAGTATTGGCAGTTTTTTTTAAATATTTTTTTACGAAAAAGTGAATTTTTTTCCAAAAAATTTATTTTCTCGATAATGTGCAGTTTGTGCTGATAACATTTTTTGTATAACTCTAGAAGCAAAAGTCTATTAGAAACTTTTGTAGCCAATAAACTCAGAAATACACACACCAATTTTCAGATCAAAAAATTTTTTGACTTGGCCTCACCGTAGATTTAAGCATACCTCAAATTTCCGAAATAACTTCAAAACTTTAAATCCCTTGTAAAAAAAAAACGTTTTTTCTTCGGGGGAAAAAGCTATCTATATTGAAATTTTCAAGAGAATCGGATGATTTTTTTTTTAAATGGATCCTCCCTTTATACAGCAAATACAGGAAATTCCCCAATATAGACGGTTGGATGCATTAAGCATGAGCATACAGTATGCAGAAATTATATAATTAAACTAATATTCCAATAATTTTGATTGTAATTTATATGATTCAACATGTAAGTGTAGGTAAATACAAAGTTAATATTGTTTCGACATGTTTCACAAAACAAACGAAACGTGTTTTTAGAAGGAATTAGGGTTGGCCCGCGCACAGGGTGCGGTGCGGTGTGTTGCTGTGCGGTGCGTGGTGCGGTGCGTGGTGCGGTGCGCAACACATTTTCAGCAACCCGGTGCGGTGCGGTGTGGTGCGAAAGAAAAAATAAAAGTGCGGTGCGGTGCGGTGCGCAAAGAAAAATTAACGGTGCGGTGCGTGGTGCGGCCTCTGGTGCGCACGGCACTGAAGTTGATGTATCCTGCTATAATCATCTGTTCGTCAGATTTATATATATATATATATATATATATATATATATATATATATATATATATATATATATATATATATATATATATATATATATATATATATATATATATATATATATATATATATATATATATAATTGAAATTGTTCATATTTTCAAGGTATCCTGACAGAAGAGTTAAAGTTACTATCTTTATTCCACCTTCTCACCTCCTCTCGAAATTTTCTCGACAGAAAAATGAAATAGACTGTAGAAAGACGTGTCTCACTAGCCTGTTTCATTGAAGGATGTATGTGACAGTAGAGTTCAAAAGAGCAGTGCTGGTTGTAATGAGCGATAGTATGGAAAGTAACAGAAATTTGACGTGCGCAAAGAAATTGGAGAGAATTAGTGTGAAATAACTGATAAGACAAAAATACTTAGGCTCCATCTTTTCAAGAAATTGGAGAGAATTAGTGTGAAAGAACTGAAAAGACTAAAAGACTTAGGGTCCACCTTTTCAAGAGCATCATGAGTGGACCATCCTAGATGTGTGAAACGTACTCCATAGAGTGAAAACAAGACGCCTGTGAAAAGTAAAAATATTTCGAAGGAGCCCCAGGACATTAAACATCATAGAAGCTTGTTTTTATAGAGAAGTATTGTAATCCTTTAAAGAAAGATTGCGAGAAAAAGAAATAGCAAGAATATAGTTAAGGACAGACGAAAGGTTGAATGGCGACGTCAGAATTGCATTGAACGTTGTATTGAGTAGAAAGATGGAGGATCAGAGTTTTGGTGATTGAAAATTCCATGTTTTCTCTCCCCTCTGCGAGAAAGACCAGAGGATGACTACTCCAGGGTCACTCTCCTAACTTTAATTAATTGCTGCTGAGTATATATATATATATATATATATATATATATATATATATATATATATATATATATATATATATATATATATATATATATATATATATATAAGAGAGAGAAACACCAACCGGATTCGGGAGAATTTTTTCTTCCGTACAGTCACTCCCATTATATAAGGGTCTTATCCACCATGTATAGAGTACTGTTCACTCATTTGAGAAGCGGTTGGGGGAGGGAGGCGTGGCTCTAGCTCCGTCTGTCTTTTGGACAAGGTAGAGTCTAAGGCGAAAAAACTAATAAACTCTCCCTTACTTTCAAACTCTCTTTATCCTCTGTATTTGCCACGTGACTTTGGCACACAATCTCTTTTCTATAAATCTTATATTGGCAGGTGCTCGAGGTAACTGACCTTTCCCTTTCCACCACCATTGCGTCGCCCTCGCAGCCCGAGGAGTGCCATGCGCTCACATCAATTTTGTATGAATATTGCAAACTCTTTGCTTGTCATTTTTCATGTTCTTATATTTACTTTAATTTACTTTCTTATATTTACTCCCATTATATAAAGGTCTTATCCACCATATATAGAATATTGTTCTCTCATTTGGGAGGCAGTTGTGTGTGTATGTGTGAGAGAGAGAGAGAGGAGGGGGGGGGGGAAGTGGCTCTGCTTCTACTTGTCTTTCGAACAGGGTTGAGTTTAAGGCGAAAAAACTAATAAACTGTTCCCTACTTTCAAACTTCCTTGAACCTCTGTATCTGTCACGTGACTTTGGCACACAATCTCGCAGCACGAGGGAATGCCATGCACTCACATCAATTTTGTGTGAATATTGCAAACTCTGTGCTTGTCATTTCCTGTTCTTATATTTCTTTAAATTTTAACTTTGAATTTTTACTTATATTTTTTACTTTCATTAATGTTGAATTTAAATAAAGAAATATCAAGTGCATTTATTTCGAATAGTGTAATAAAGGAGTGTGGTATTTCGTAAGGAATCCTCTACTAGTGATCTTAGTTCTTTTCTCTGTCTCTTGGTACTCTGCTTTATGGCCTTTCTTTAATTTTTTTTGCTGTGCCACTAGACATATCGTTCTATAACAATTGTTGTAAACATCCACCATTCATCCTTTAAGTCTGTTAATAGTGGTGCTACTCTGATATCTGTTCTATCACCAAATATTTTTCAGTTTTTCACTTGACTTTTTCACTATTACTTTATTACTAATCAACTCCTAAGCAGATAACTATACCCTCCATTAATCCTTTTATTTTGAAGTTCATTCTGCTTAATTAATTAACGGCAATTAATTATCGCTAGGAGTGTAGCCCTGGAGAAACTAACCCTTTTTGCCCTTACGAACTTTCTCAATATCTTTTTCCGTTGGTGAGTCAATATCACTCCTTTCTACACGATTCATCCTTTTTCTTTCCAATTCTCTGACTCTAGACTTAAACTCTATGTTCAATTTTACATAAACTGCGCTTGTAAAGTCGTTAACTCATTCCCTTTATCAATTTTCCCAACTTCCTTTAATTAACATTTATACACACTTTCAAATGCTGCGTATCGGGGTATATTGGTTTTCGATTTGGCCCATCCGAAGAATTTCCCAACTCTGGTGGTTATTGGTAGGCCCCTGGTCACCAAAGGGTATATATATATTATATATATATATATATATATATATAATTATATATATATATATATATATATATATATATATATATATATATATATATATATATATATATATATATTACAGAGAGAGATGGAAGTTGGAGAGATGGAAAATGTACTTTAGTGAATTGTTAAGCGATGGGAGAGAGATCAGTAATGGGGGAGAGGTAGAAAATGATGGGGATGTAGTTAGCGAAGAAGAGGAGAGAAATATTAGTAAAGAAAAGGTGGAAGTAGCGGTGAGAAAGGTAAAAAAGGAAATCGGCAGGAATGTATGGTATATATGGAGAGATGATAAAGGAGGGACCTAGAGAGTTGATTGACTGGTTGGTGAGAATGTTTAATGTGTGCTGGAGAGAAGGGAGAGTGCCTCAGGAGTGGCAGGACTCTTGCATTGTACCCATATACAAAGGAAAAGGGGTAATTAGTGTGCTGAGCGTGATAGGAAAGATTTATGGGAAGGTGTTAGTGAGGAGAATGAAAGAATTGACAAGTGAGGAAATGGGTGAGGAACAAAGGGGTTTTAGGGAGGGTAGGGGATGTGTGGACCAGGTATTCACCCTGAGATTGATTACAGAAAAATTGCGTGAAAATAATAAAATGGGGTATGTATGTTTTCTGGATTTGGAAAAAACATACGGTAGAGTATGCAGGAGAAAGTTGCTTGAAATACTAATGGAAAGGGGGTTGAAAGGGAAATTACTGAAGGGCATCAAAGCTTTTTATGCGAATTGTAGATTCAGAGTGAGGGTGAAGAGGGAACTTTCGGATTGGTTTAGCATAGGAGTGGGATAGAGATAGGGTTGTGCAATGTCGTCATGGTTATTTAATTTATTGATGGATGGTGTAGTTAGGGAAATGAAGAGAGAAGGGAAGGGTATTAGGTTGAGAAATATGGGGGTGAATGGGATGTGAACTTTTACGTTTTGTCGATGGGGTTTTGGTGTCAGAATCTGGAGAAAAGTTGAGAAAACTGGTTGAGAGAGTTTGAGAGGAAATGCGCGAACATGAGATTGAAAATTAATATAGCGAAAATTAAAGTTATGAGAATTGGAGGTGGGGATGAGGAGATGTGTAAGGAAGAATGGGGAGCGCAGAAGTGGAGGAAAAGAAACTTGAGGAGGTGGATGAATTCAAATATCTAGGAATGTTGATGGGAGGTAAGGGTGGGACGAAAAAAGAAATAAAGAATAGAGTGGTAGGGGAAATGAAAGTGTTGGGGAGTCTAACAGAAGTATGGAAGAAAGGAAAATTTCGAAAGAAATAAAGGTAAGAATGTTTGAATGTATGTGTTAGCCTTCTGCAATGTATGGGTGTGAAACATGGATGATAAATGCACAGGTGAGAAAAAGTTTGAATGTCTTTGAGATGAAAGGTTTGAGGGAGAAATGCAAATTGAGAAGGATTGATAGGATTAGAAATGAAAGAATAAGGGAGTTGTGAAGATAGAAGAGGGGTGTAGTGATCAGAGCGGAGGAGGGTGAGCTAAATGGCTTGGACATATGTGTAGAATGAATGAGGACAGAATAGTAGGCAAGGTACTTAGATTCGAGGTGGATGGGGGTAGGGAAGGGGAAGGCCAAATCGAAGATGGATGGATGGGGTGAAAGAAATTTTAGTTAAGAAGAGGGTAGTAGACTTGGGGAGGGCAGTGGTGAAAGGGGATGAAAGGTAGGAATGGGTATGTTTGTGAGGGAATTGTGGCGGGCACCTCCCCATAAAAGTGGGAAAGGTATAATATATATATATATATATATATATATATATATATATATATATATATATATATATATATATATATATATATATATATATATATATATATATATATACACTCTGTTAGGAAAAGAGCAGGCAGACCTACTAATATTCAACAGAGTTGGGGCAATATTGGAACCTAATCCTTAAAAGCCGATATGTCCCGATACACGGTGTGAAAGAGTGCAAGTCAAAGAAGTGAGTGTGCTCCAGACTTTACAAGTAGAGTACATGTAAGGTTGTGAATTGCGGTTAAGTCTGAGAGTTGGACAGAGTAAGAATGAGACTGGGTAGAAAGATATGTGGCACGAGCACTTCTCAATGGAGGAGCTATGTGACGGGAGAGTCAGAAGAGTATCCATTGTAATTGCGAAAGTATAGAGAGAGTAACGTAACAGTTCGACGGGCAGAAAGAGATTGATGAGAATTTGTGAGAGAGGGAGAGTTAATGAGACGAAAAGCTTTAGTCTCCACCTTGTCAAGGAGAGCTGAATGAATGGAACCACCCAGATGTGTCGGCTTACTTCATATAGAAAGCAACTGGGGTGGCGTAAAAAATCACGAAGGCGCCTCATAACACAAAACGTCTTAGAAACTTGTTTAGAAAGAGGAGTAATGTG
>SEYY01012688.1:0-2500 GCA_009176605.1 Armadillidium nasatum
TTGACAGAGAAATTACAAGGCCGGATGGCTAGTCCTGTCGTCCTTGCATTTAGTTCTCTTCACATGATCCGATCCTGTCGTCATTTTCAAACTCTTGTTTTTAAATTTCAAATTCTTAATGTTAAGGTTTAATTTTTCATTAAAAGCCGAAAGTCCATTATATTGAAAGATTTGTTGCTCTCTATAAATTTTGATATATAATAATTTTATCGAAACTTATTTAATTTATTTTTTTTAATGCAAAAATATTTTCAAAAAATTCTAATTTTTAAAATAAATTTTGGCTATTATTTTTCAAATTTTTGTTCAATACTATCTGAATGCATAAACCTTCTCTCTTTTTTCTCTCCTCAATCTTCTTCTGATTCTTCTCGCTTTTCTTTCCCATCTATCTTTAGGCACATCTACTCTCGACGACGGCCGAATCATATATATATATATATATATATATATATATATTATATTATATATATTATATAATAATATATAATATATATATATAATATATATATAAAATATACTATATATATATATATATTATATATATATATATATATATATATATATATATATATATATATATATATATATTTATATATATATATATATATATATATATATATATATATATATATATATATATATATATATATATATATATATATATATATATATATATATATATATATATATATATATATATATATATATATATATATATATATATATATATATATATATATATATATATATATATATATATATATATATATATATATATATATATATATATATATATATATATATATATATATATGCAGAGACTCTATCCCTTATATACCAGTGAATTTATTATTACAATCATCTATTTAACAATAAAATATATTGTTGGAGTTCATTCTCAAACATTCATGCAACAATTGCTACTTCATTTTATCCGCTCTTGCTGCATTAATGTATAAATTATGTTTGTATTTGTGTGTGTGTGTGTATATGTATGTATATCTATCTTAAGATTGGATTATATGGCTATTCAGAAAAGTATTCTTTGTGTAAAATATGTAATAATAATAAAAAAATTTATATTTTCAAAAGAAATATATATATATATATATATATATATATATATATATATATATATATATATATATATATATATATATATATATATATATATATATATATATATATATATATATATATATATATATATATATATATTATATATATTATTTTTTTTTTTTTTTTTTTTTTTTTTTTTTTTTAAAAAAAAAAAAAAATAAACATTTAATTAAATAAATTAATTTAAAAATAAAAATTGGTTGAAAAATAAATAAAATAAATATAAAAAAAAATATTAAAAAAAAAAAAAAAAAAAAAAAAAAAAAAAAAAAAAAAAAAAAAAAAAAAAAAAAAAAAAAAAAAAAAAGTTAAGTATATATATATATATATATATATATATATATATATATATATATATATATATATATATATATATATATATATATATATATATATATATATATATATATATATATATATATATATATATATATATATAAATTATTTATATAGAAATGCAATGTGAAAAATATTTCTTCTTAATCTTGTCATTTATAAAATATTTTTCTTAAAAATGAATTTGAGGAGGATATGACACCTTGGGAGCCTTCCACTTCTTTGTCATATACAAAGTGATGATAAGGAATACTCATTAACAATACATGTAAGTGGAATACTCATTAAGAATAAACGTAAAAGGAATACTCATTAACAATACACGTAACTTATAAAAACCAACATCGAAATATTTTTCTTTCGAAACACCACTTGTCTTTATCAGTTTTCTTCGACCAATGATCGTTCGTGTAAGCTAGTAATAATTAATAAACTTTTTTAAAAGCTCAAATTGACTGAATTATGAATTACCTTTAATTGAAATTTTCTCAAGAGACAATAGTGTAGAAAAATTTGAACGTTCAACGTTTTGGTCTCACAGAGAATCATCCCTCTCAGGGAATATTCCCTTCCTGGGAGTCTTTGATTTAATGATTATTCCCTTTCTGGGACTCTTCCCTTTTTGGTAATCTTCTCTCCCTGAGAGTCTTCCGTCTCAGGGAGTCTCTCCTTCCTGGGAGTCTCAGGAAGTATTCCCTCTTTCTGATTTTTGTCCTTAACTGTGTAAATTTGCAGTTATATCTCTCTCTGTTCAAATTATAATATATATATATATATATATATATATATATATATATATATATATATATATATATATATATATATATATATATATATATATATAATATATATATATATATATATATATATATATGAAGGGAATAGTTTGGACAAACAATTAAAATCATTAACCAATCATTTTTGAGAATACAATTTTTTCCTCTTTCCTTAGAAACAGTTCTCCCCTTTTCTTTGCAACGAACCTTAAAATCTTTATTGCTGTTATTCCCTCTTTTATTTGCTATTTGTTTCCTTCTTCGTT
>SEYY01012688.1:7500-17500 GCA_009176605.1 Armadillidium nasatum
ATATATATATATATATATATATATATATATATATATATAATTAACATCCGCATCCGCATCCGCATCCTCATCAAAATTAACATCCGCATCCGCATCCGCATCCTCATCAAAATTAACATCCGCATTCGCATCCGCATCCGAACTTTTCGAAAATTCAAAATCCGCATCCGCACTTTCGCATCCGCATCCGCACTTTCGAAAATTCAACATCCGCATCCGCATCCGCATCCGCACTTTCGAAAATTCAACATCCGCATCCGCATCCGCATCCGCACTTTCCAAAATTCAACATCCGCATCCGCATCCGCAAATTGGAAAATATGACATCCGATCCATCACTAATATATATATATATATATATTTGAGTCTTTTTTCTGTTTCATGCTCTTCTGACATCTTTGGTTAAAAATAATATATTTTATGGTCCATTTATGGTTAAATTATAGTTTTGAATTATTTTTAATTAAAATATTTTTTAAAAAAAAATAAGCTAGATTTAGCATTTTTAGCATTTTGTAGCATTTTGCTATTAACTTAACCTACTTCACTATCCTGACCTATCCTATCCCAATTTAATCTGGCAAAGTAAAAAATGGTAAATTTATCTAGCTTGTAAATGCTTAAAAAAATTATCTTAATTTTGCATTTTTTAAAGTGAACTCATTTTAACTATATATATATATATATATATATATATATATATATATATATATATATATATATATATATATATATATATATATATATATATATATATATATATATATATATATATATATATATATATATATATATATATATATATATATATATATATATATATATATTAGTGATGGATCGAATGTTATATTTTTCTCATTTGAGAATGCGGATGCGGATGCTAAATTTTGGCGAAGTGCAAATGCAGATGTTGAATTTTCAAAATACAGATGCGTATGCGGATGTTAATTTTGATGAAGATGTGAATACGTATGGGATATCGCTAATATATATATATATATATATATATATATATATATATATATATATATATATATATATATATATATATATATATATATATATATATATATATATATATATATATATATATATATATATATATATATATACATATATATATATATATATATAAGTTGAGACAGCTTCTTTTCTAGTGAGCCCTACTCCAGTTAGAAAGGTTAAAGCCAATACTAAGGGTTTCCATATGCTCATTTAACACACTGTGAACGTTTCACACGGTATCTTGGTCCGTCTTCAGCACAAACTAAATTTTACAAATTTTTATTTTAAAATGCAATCAAAATATAAATTTATTAAATATATATAAGATATTTAAAATAATAATAGCAATTACATTAAAATAATAAAAATAAAGTAATAATATTGATATTGAAATAACAAATAAAAACAAAAAAGCTTGACCATTTTGAGAAAAAGAACTTCTTTATTGAGTGAAAAGTGCAATTGAAAAAGTTTGATCATTGAAGGATGGTTCAATGAGTTTTTATATATAAAACATCAATAAACCTACGATCAAGAAGGGAAGATGCATGTTGAAAAACAAAGAAATTAGAATGAAGAAAAAGGAAAGTTGGTATCCCTATGGTCTTTTATGGTAGAGTGTTCAGGAGAGCAAAGAGGAAGGTCAGTTCTAAAAGCAACTCCTCTATGCTTATCAATCCTCTTTTAATTGTAAACCAATTTGGCCTACATACGCCACATTACAGCTAGCACACTTAAAAAAATAAATTTATGAGGATCTGAGAAGCATTGGGTGAGGTTAATTGTTTCTGAAGGAAGTGTGAATTGAGAGTTATAATTTATATGAATAAACTGGCATTGGGCAAATGTAGTCTCAAGTTTAGCAAGAATATTTCTATTGAGATGTAAGTGAACCTATATACGGAAATTTTAAGTATATTTTTTGTTTGGGTACAGTAGGAAAATGAAGAATGGGTCTCAAGATATTAGTTAGAAACTAGTTAATATTTTTTTCAACTTAAAACTTTGGGAACAAATTAAAATGAAAAAGTATTTTAATAAATTCCATCTCTGTATGGAATATATATATATATATATATATATATATATATATATATATATATATATATATATATATATATATATATATATATATATATATATATATATATATATATATATATATATATATATATATATATATATATATATATATATATATATATATATATATATATATATATATATATATATATATATATATATATATATATATATATATATATATATATATATATATATATATATATATATATATATATATATATATATATATATATATATATATATATATATATATATATATATATATATATATATATATATATATATATATATATATATATATATATATATATATATATATATATATATATAGTGAAGGTCGCATACCATATTTTCTCATTTACTGATGCAGATGTGGAATTTTCATCAAGTGCGGATGCGGATGCAGATGTATAATTTTCGCAAGTGCAGATCCGGATGCGGATGTGTAATTTTCGCAAATGCGGATGTTAATTTTGATGAGGATGCTCCGCGGATGGGGATGTCATCACTAATATATATATATATATATATATATATATATATATATATATATATATATATATATATATATATATATATATATATATATATATATATGTTTAGGTTTTGTCGAGTGAAGATGTGTTGCGTGTGCTGTCTGATAAAATAATTTTAACTTTTGTAGTCATGTCGTGTATGTGTTAAAGTGAAATTGTGTTTTGATTTTATTCTCTCTTTTTAAACCATTGTTCTGTTTTAATTAAAGTGTCTTAAGAATCTGTTGATACATTGTGGGATTCGAAGACCCTTTAATGTGGAAAATCACCAGCATTGTTGAAGATAAGTACTAGATAATATTAGTTTATGCTTAATTTAATACCGGTTTCATTTTTATTATTATAGTAGGTTTTATTGTAGAAGTACAAAACTCCTTTAATATTTGTTAGCATTTTAAGGTTACGAAATTAAAATTATTTTATCCATCTTTTATGTATTTTATTTTGGAATTTTATCGTAATATTGGTTATAAAAAAGTGGATGTGTTTGCAAGTGTATTTGTGTGTTTTCGGTGGTACAGTTTAAAATTTTTAATTCCAATTTAATTTAAACTTTTTAAAATTTAAATTACTTTGTTGGTATTTCAATTTTTCTTTATTTTGTTTGTTTGTCTGTTCGTTTGGTTTATTACTTTTTTGTTTGGCTGTTCATCTGTTTGTCTTTATTTTGTTTGTTTGTATCTTAGTTTCTGTGTTTGTTTGTATGTTTGTTTGTTTTGATCTTGTTGTGCGTGTAGAATTGCGGGTGTGTGCAGGCGTGATTTATCTATACGCTTTACCAATGTCCGTGGCTTATGCCCTAATTTAGCATCTGTGGAATGCCACCTCTCTAACTCTCATCCTAACTTTTTGCCCTTGTCTGAAACCCAGATGTCTAAGCATTCCTTCTCTAGCTTGTTTAATATAATCAACTATATAACATACTTCATAATTTCCGTTCTAAGGGTGTATCCCACTGATAAATCTTTTTGGTCTCTTGCTAAAAACCTCTCTAACAACTTTTGGAAATCTTCTTTTCCTCCTCTTATTCGTTCTAATGGTTCTGTTGCTAACACTCTAGCTGAAAAGGTTAATCTCTTCGGCCTCCTGTTTTCCTCTAATTCTACCCTGGTCGACTCCGAAAATCCTCCTCCTACTTCTTCTACTCTCAGATGTCCCATGCCTATACATGTGATTATATTTGATCAGGTGCATGGGCTTCTGAAATCTATGAACGTTAGGAAGGCAAGCGACCCGGATGGCATTCCTCCCCGAGTTTTCAGGGAATGTGCTTCTGAGCTAGCCCCCTCCCTCGTTCAACTTAGTCCAACCTATTCCGAAGACAGGTAGCTGCTCTGATCCTTCTAACCTTGTCCCTGTAGTTCTCACTCGTATTCTGTCTAAGACCTTTGAAACCTTTCTCAACTCTCATTTCTTAGATCATCTGGAATCCCATTCCCTTCTATCTGATCATCAGTATGGCTTTCGACGTTCGAGGTCTACTGGTAAAATACTTTCCAATCACACAGATTTATGGTCCTTTAACTTTAGGGACCATGGGGAAACTTAGGTGGTTGCGCTTGACATATCTAAGGAATTCGACCGGGTATGGCATGCGTCACTGCTTTCCAAGCTCCACTCCTTTGGGTTTCCTCCTTCTCTTTGCTTACTTATGACTAGCTTTCTTTCTAATCGTTCCATTTCAGCTGTTATTGATAGGGGCAACTTTTTCTTCTTCAATTCCTGTGAATAGTAGTGTTCCTCAGGGTTCTGTCTTGTCTCCTTTTCTATTGATACCTTTCATCAATAATCATCTCAGTTGCTCATCTAACCCTATCCATTCATATGCCGATTACTCGACCCTCCATTCTTCTCCTCAGTTCAAATCTACTCCCTCTTTAGCATCTAAAGTTGCGTTTCGTCTTCATCTTTCCAATTCCATTCTTGCTGATCTGGATAGAATTTCCCAGTGGAGTTGTTTCAACCCTGTAAAATTTAACTTTTTAAAAATTCAAGTTTTTGAAATCTCCCTCTCAAAGACTCCTCCCAACTTTTCTATTTCTTTTCTTTCAATGGTTCTCCCGCCTCTCCTGCTGAAAGTATAAGCATCCTTGGCCTTAACATAAACAAAAAATTTTCTTGGAAACCTCACATCACAATGGTTGTTAGGGCGGCCTCAAAGAAACTAGAAGTTCTGTTTAGACTGCGAGAATTTATTTCTTCTTCTCAGTTACTCCAACTATACTCGTAAAAGAGCTTCATCCGCCCTTGTATGAAGTACTGCTCTCATATCTGAGGAGGCTTAGGTTCCGTTCGTCTTTTGGATAGGGTTGAGACAAAAGCTAAAAGACTTATAAATTGTTCCGCTTTTTTAATTCACTTGACCCTTTTTCTTTGCGACGTAACGTTGATTGATGCCTTGTCTCTTTTCTATAGGTACTACAGTGACAAATACTCGAGGAAACTATCCACTCGTATATCTTCACCTTTTCATAGTTCTCGTAGCACAAGGGATGTATTGTCTGCATATAAAGTTTGTTTGGACATAAACAGGCTTGTCCGCTGTGGCGTCTCCTTCTTTCCAGCTACCTTTAAAGCCCACGTCTGTACTCACCTACGAAATTTGCTTTAGGTGGGACAGTTATGGTTTTTCTTATTCTTTCATTGCTCTAACAACCGCTCCTTGAATAGGGCTTTGCCCGTGATAGGTGGGGATGTGAAAATATATATATATAATATATATATATATATATATATATATATATATATATATATATATATATATATATATATATATATATATATATATATATATATATATATATATATATATATATATATATATATATATATATATATATTATACTTATGATGTATTGACATAGCAATACGAAACGTCTACATTAAAAAAAAATTAAGTGCTTTCTTCGATTATATATATATATATATATATATATTATATATATATATATATATATATATATATATATATATATATATATATATATATATATATATATATATAATCGAAGAAAGCACTTAATTTTTTTTAATGTAGACGTTTCGTATTGCTATGTCAATACATCATAAGTGCAAACAAAAATAAATATAGAATAAGTGAAAAAAAAATGTTGACTATTAATTTAGCAAAATCTAAATTCTATTAAAAATTTTATAGTTAAAAAAGATTATTAATATTATTATTATTATTATTATTATTATTATTATTATTATCATTTTTATTATCATTATTATTATAATTATTATTATTATTTATTTTAATTAGCATTGTATCTGTAGTATTTGAAACGATTAATAATGATAATAATAATAATAAAAATAAAAGTAGTTGGAAATAATAAAGTTTCAAAGTTCAGAGAAATTGCAAAAAAATGAATGAATGAGGAAATATAAATAGACAATCAGTAATTAATGAGAGAAAATAAAAGCTAAAAAGAGAAAGGAAAGAACTAGTTCAAGCAATTAATGGAAAGAACTAATCCAAGCAATTAGAAAGGAAAGAACTAGTTCAAGCAATTAGAAAGGAAAGAACTAGTTCAAGCAATTAGAAGTGTCAAAGAAGAATTATGGATAAAGAAGAGTACATTTTCAATATAGGGCAAACGAGGGCAAGCTTCCAGAGGAAGGAATATTCTAAGCTGACATAGGCAGGGACGTAATAGCTTACCATAGGAGGGTCAAAGCTCAAAAGCACATGTTTTGAGAACCTCAAGATGGGGTTCGATTGAGGTTCCCAGCAGAGTCAGGGTCTTACGTCTTCTTAGTACTAAGTTTAGAGAAATCACGTATCACATCTTTCGAAGAAATACCATATTGTACATAACTGAGTTAAAGGGAAGTATCAAAAGTTAAGTAGATGCAAAAGTTTGAGAGAAAAGTTAATCGTCAACAGAAGGTAAGACAACAGTGTGGCTGTCAAGAAAAATATAATAAAGGAGAAAGAGAAGAAGCCAAGTTAGAGTTGACAATTTCATCAAAATAACAGAAAGAGTAGGCAGGATATTAAGATTTCTCATTTTCATAGAAGAATGAAATTATTAGGATACCAGAAAATAAGTTAATTTGACGCGATATCGAAATAAAATTTAAGAAATGAGTATCGTGATTTATAGACGCTAGTGATTCTTAAAGACTGGAGTCAATCCTAATATTTCTTAGAGTCTTAAGTGGAGGAAAAAGAAAATAGAATGTAGATCTCCATTCTAGAATGAATCCCCTTAGTATACTATCTCTCTGAGGGACTTCTCCCGACTCCCACCAAATTCGAAGTCAGATCAATTTGTAGCATCAAAATGCTAAAAATATTTCCCCCACACATCGTCGGGGTAATTGCATCCAAGCCAAACCCCCCCCCCCCAGGTCATTTCATCGTCTCTTTTAATATAAACCCAACTTTAATAAAGTTTGTATGTGGAATATGAAATTAATAAAGTTTTTAATTTTAAATATAAAAATGAAGAGTAATTAAATTTTTATTAAATACTTTGTATATAAATTCCAGTTTGCAAATTAAAATAATAATAATAATAATAATAATAATAATAATAATAATAATAATAATAATAATAATAATAATAATAATAAATAAAAAATGGGAAAATAAAAATAAAGAAATAAAAAAATATAGAAGAAGAAAGAGATAAAAACAGAAATAATAATAATAATAATAATAATAATAATAATAATAATAATAATAATAATAATAATAATAATAATAATAATAATAATAATAATAATAATATTTTCAAAACGGATAAATTAATGTTATAAAAATACTAAACTTGAATATACTTCTGAAGTGACATCTCAACATCTTACCAGCTAATAATAATAATAATAATAATAATAATAATAATAATAATAATAATAATAATAATAATGATGTTTTAAACTTAAAGGAACTTCTACCTTAATTAATATACAATTTTAATCTTATACCTGGATTAAAGAATTACCCTCCAAATAAAAGGTAATTTTTCTTTAAGGTTGAAAACCCGATTTAACGAATGATAATTTGACGTTACAAAACAAAAGTCTTATAACCGAAATAAAAAACATTCAAAAGTGTGCCTTATACTCGTTTTTTTTTTTTTTTTTTTTTTTTTTTTTTTTTTTTTTTTTTTTCAGTTCACTACTACTCATGGGTTAAGCCCTTTTCAAGGAGGGTGTGTGTATACAGTAGAGAAAAGATGAAGAACCCCTCCCCCCCCAGAGCTCGAACCTAACGCAAATGCAACCTTATACTCGTATATAGGTTAAATAAAACAGATTTTTCTATTTGTATAGTATGCTGGTCATATATATATATATATATATATATATATATATATATATATATATATATATATATATATATATATATATATATATATATATATATATAATATATATATATATATATATATATCCGAAGAGATTAGCCTTTTCAGTCCGAGTGTTAGCAACAGAACCATCAGAACGGATAAGAGGAGGAAAGGAGGATTTACAGAAGTTGTTAGAGATGTTGTTGATGGTGCGACTTCTTCTTCCTTCTCTGTTAATAGTGGTGTTCCTCAGGGCTCTGTTTTGTCTCCTACTCTATTCCTACTTTTTATTAATTATCTTCTCAGTTGCTCGTCTAACCCAATCCATTCATATGCCGATGACTCGACACTCCATTCTTCTACTCATCTTCTACATCTTTCCGATTCCACTCTTGCAGATCAGGATAGAATTTCCCAGTGGGGTCGTCTCAACCTTGTGAAGTTCAACTCTTTAAAAACTCAACTTCTAGAAATCTCCCTCTCAAAGACACCTCCTAACTTTTCTATTTCTTTCGACGGTTCTCCCGTCTCTCCTACTGGAAATATAAATATTCTTGGCCTTAACATAAACAAAAAAATGTCTTGGAAACCTCACATCACAACGGTTGCTAAGGGCGGCCTCAAAGAAGTTGGGAGTTCTGTTTAGGCTGCGAGAAGTTTTTTCTTCTTTGCAGTTACTCCAATTATACAAGAGCCTCATCCGCCCTTGCATGGAGTACTGCTCTCATATCTGGGGTGCTCAGATTTCACCCGTCTTTTGGATAGGGTTGAGTCAAAGGCTAAAAGACTTATAAACTGTTCTGCTCTTACAAATTCCCTTGACCCTTTATCTATGCGACGTGACGTTGGTGCCCTGTCTCTTTTCTATAGGTACTACAGCGGCAAATGCTCGAGGGAACTGTCCACTCGCATACCTCCACCTTTACGGCGCCCTCATTACACAAGGGGTGCACTGTCTGCACATAAATTTTGTGTAGACATAGGCAACTCAAGGCTTGTTCGCTGTGGTGCCTCCTTCTTTCCAGCCACCTCTGTTTTGTGGAATTCTCTCCCATCTTCTGTGTTTCCTGCTGAATTTAATCTCAATTCTTTTAAGGCCCGGGTCTGTGCTCACCTGCGAAATTTGCGTTAGGTGGGGCTTGTGGGTTGTTTTATCGCTTCTATTGTTCTAGCGCCCCCTCCTTGAATAGGGCTTTGCCCGTGAGCGGTGGTGATGTGTAAAAAATATATATATATATATATATATATATATATATATATATATATATATATATATATATATATATATATATATATATATATATATATATATATATATATATATATATATATATATATATATGCGTGTGTCTTACGATATTATGTTTAAAAATAGTTATAAATTCTTGGAAAGAAAACTTTGCATTTTAATTATAATAAAAGATAATTAAATTTAGATTTCAAGATATTAGCATAACAAATAACTTGACAGACGTTTTGTTTTGAGTTGGAAGAAACAACTCCTCAAAGAGCAAGATAAGTTTTCAATTGCTGCAAGGAGATTAAAATCGGTTTCCTTAAGAAACAACAAAAACACACACACACACACACACACACACACACACACACACAGAGAGAGAGAGAGAGAGAGAGAGAGAGAGAGAGAGAGAGAGAGAGAGAGAGAGAGAGAGAGAGAGAGAGAGAGAGGAGAGAAGAGAAAGAAGAATTTTTAAAAAAGATTATAGATTATATATATATATATATATATATATATATATATATATATATATATATATATATATATATATATATATATATATATATATATATATATATATATATATATATATATATATAAATATATATATGCGAACATCCGCATCCGCATCCGCATCCTCATTTTCGAAAATTCAACATCCGCATCCGCATCCGCACTTTCGGAAATTCAACATCCGCATCCGCATCCGCATCCGCATTTCAAAATTCAACATCCGCATCCGCATCCGCATCCGCACTTCTCCAAAATTCGACATCCGCATCCGCATCCGCATCCGCAAATTAGAAAATATGACATCCGATCCATCACTATAT
>SEYY01012689.1:2500-17500 GCA_009176605.1 Armadillidium nasatum
TCCCATCCCCCTTCCTCCCTCTATCTCGGATCTCATCACTCTACCCACCATCCTTCTCATCATTCTACACATATGCCCAAACCATCTTAATACATCCTTTTCAGCTCTACGCACTCTTCCCCTCTTCCATCCACACATCTCTCTTATTCTTTCGTTTCTAATTCTATATACCCTCCTTAACCCACATATAGCCCTCAATCCTTTCTTCTCAAACACTTCTAATCTTTTCCTAATCTGAGCATTCATCACCCATGTCTCACACCCATACATTGCAGCTGATAGACACATACTCTCAAACATTCTTACTTTTATTTCCTTTGATATTCTTCCCTTCTTCCAAACTTTTCTCAGTCACTTATCACTTTCATTCCCTCCGTCACTCTATTCTTTTTTCCCCATCCATCCCTCCTTTTCCCTCCACTAACATTCCCAGATATTTAAACTTTTCTACTCCTCAAATTTCTCTCCCCCACTTTGACACCCTCTCATTCCTCCCCTCTTCCTGCCTCAACCCTGCCTCTAATCTTCATCACTTTACTCTTTGTTGAGTTTACCCTTAATCCTTTCAACGCACATTCCTTCTCAAGCTCCTTCACCAACATTCTCAGCTTCTCCCCAGATTCCGCAACTAACACCGCATCATCCGCAAACAACAAGACACTTGCCTCCCATTCTCTCTCTCCGCTTCTTAACCTAATACCCTTCCCTTCCCTCTCCATCCCCCTAACAATACCATCCATTAGCACATTAAACAACCACGGAGACATAACACACCCCTGCCTCAGTCCAACTCCCACTTTAAACCATTCAGTTAGTTCCCTCCTCACCCTCACCCTCGCTCTACAGTTCTCATAAAATGATTTAATTCCATTCAATAATCTACCTCTCACTCCCCAATCTCTTAGAACCTCAAAAATTTCCTCCTACAAAATCTATCATACGCCTTTTCCAAATCCATAAAGCATACATACTCCACTCTATCTTTCTCACGCAATTTTTCACCGATTATTCTTAGTGTAAACACCTGATCTACACATCCCCTACCTTCTCTAAAACCTCTCTGTTCCTCCCCCACTCTCTCTCTTGTCAATTCTTTCACTTTCAATACTAAAACTCTCCCATAAGTTTTCCCTACTACACTCAACACCAGTACTCCTAAATATAAATGCACCATTTTCCTATTATTGGAAACACTGATCAGAGTCATATAGCTCTTAGATATGATATTTTTTCTCCAGCAGCTCCACCATGTCCTGAATGTACTTTCTGGCACTTTAATCGGGCTAGTTGGGGGGGCATTGCTCTAACTATCCTTGGAATTATTCCTGTTTTATCCCGGAGGATGCTTCTGTCTCTGCCGAAAAGGTAGGGGACGTAATCGCCGAAGGGATGAAAAAGTTCAATTCCATCTTCAACTATATTTTTTATCATCAAAACCCGTAGTCCCATGGTACTTGCTCTCGTTCTATTCATGAAAGAGACAAAAAACTCATATGAGAAACCTCCTATCACAATGGTTGCTAGGGCGTCTTCAAAGAAGCTGGAAATACTTTTCAGATTGAAGAAATTTTTCTTCCGAATTGTTACTCCAATTATGAAAGGGTGTTATTCACCCTTGTATGGAGTACTGTTTCACATTTGGGAAACTCCAGTTCCTTCTCTCTTTTGGATAGGGTTGAGTCTAAGACTAAGAGATTAATAAACTGTTCGCTCCTTTCAAACTCACTTAACCCTCTGTCTCTGCGTTGTGACGTTGGTAGATTTTCTCTTTTTTTATAGATACTACAACGGCAGCTTCTTAAGGAAACTGACCTCTCGCATTCCACCGCTATTGCGTTGCCCTCACAGCACAAGGGGAGCCATGCTTTCGCATGAATTTTGTGTGCATATGGTAAGCCCCAGGCTTGTCCGTTGTGGTGCCTCCTTTCCAGCCACTTCTGTTCTGTGGAACTCTCTGCCATCATCTGTTTTTCCTCCTGTACTTAATCTTCCTCTCTTTAAGGCCTCCGTCTTTAAGAGATTTGCGTTAGTCGAGATTGGGTGAGTTTGTCTTTTATATTTGTATTTCTGATCCCTCCATGAAAAGGGCTTATCTCGTGAGCGGTGGTAATCTGTAAAAGTAATATATATATATATAATATATATATATATATATATATATATAATAAAAATATATAATATATTATATATATTATATTATTATATATAATATAATATATATATATATATATATATATTGGTCTCGAACCTGCAACCTTTAAGATGGTAGTGGTTAGCATCCAAGACTTATCATCTTAAAGGTTGCTAGTTCGAGTCCAATAGCAGACATAATTTTCTATATGTAAATAGTCTGTGAGAGTTATAGCAGACTTTAACTTTATATATATATATATATTATATATATAATATATATATATATATATATATATATATATATATATATATATATATATATATATTATATATATATATATATATATATATATATAACCCTAACTTCAACCTAAGAGCCAAAATATTACTTTAAAACGATAAAATCATTAAAAAGATAAGAATAATAATTAACAAAAACATAATAAGTATATAGATTAAAAACCGAGCTTTCGAACTCAACACCCGGAGACCTTTATTCATGATAATTGTTGGGAGTAAAGAAAAAGGAAAACTGAAACATCTACTCCAAGACGAAGACTCAATCAAATTTTGTTGGTTTGGAATTATGTACAAAAATTAGCATATGTTTTTTTTTTTTCAAAATATTATTGTAAAACTTCTCATCTTTTATTAAATTATTCAAAAAAAAATCAATTTTCACTTCATCAGAGAACCAATTAAAATTATTAGTATTTTTAATGATGAAAGATTTAAAAAACTTTTTATTATCATTATTTTGGCAAAAAAAATAGCAACTTTGCCGAACTCATATCGATTGTGTGATTTTTTCTTCTCTATGCTGATGCAACGCAGAGTTACGATCACCACACCTAAGACTATAGTCATGTTAATAAATTCGTCTTTTAAAATCATTTGTTTCTCCAAAACACCTACCATCACAATTCCTGCAACCTATTCTATAGACTCCTGTATTCTCATTTCTATCAGACAAACGTGATTTAGATATAAATTTTCTTTTAAAAGTATTAAAATATTAGATATATATATATATATATAAATATATATATATATATATATATATATATATATATATATATATATATATATATATATATATATATATATATATATATATTATATATATATATATATATATATATATATATATATATATATATATATATATATATTATATATATATATATATATATATATATATATATATATATATATATATTTATATTATTTTATTTTATTTTTTTTTTTTTTTTTTTTTAATTTTTTTTCAATCATAAAAGAGTTAGTTGGAAAGACGTGATCCTAGTCAGAATTAAAGGCCGTCGTGACCTGATACACGATGTTTGAAGGTGTGTAAGTCATAGGAAGTTGGGAAAATAGATGAAGGGAGTGTGTTCCAGACTTTACCAGTAGAGTACATGTAAGATTGAGCATAGCGGTTAAGTCTGGGGTCAGAGAGTTGGACAGAGAAAGGATGAGACTGTGTAGAAAGACGAGTCGCACGAGCCCTTCTCAATGGAGGAGGTATGCGACGAGAGAATTCAGAAGAGCAGTGTCCATTGTAATAGCGATAGTATAGAGAAAGTGAAGCAACAATTCGACGGCCAGAAAGAGATTGGAGAGAATTAGGAAGAGTAGGAGAGTTGATACGACGAAAAGCCTTAGACTCCACCTATTCAACAACATTCCAATACAGAGCAAACAACTGGGGTGGTGTAAAGAAATACTGAAGGAGCCTCAGAACGCCCAATCTCTTAGAAGCTTGTTTAGAAAGAGAAGTAATGTGATCTTTCCAAGAAAGATCACGAGAAAAAGAAACACCAAGATTATTAAGGAGAGATGAAGGTTTGAGTTGTGTCTTCAAAGTAGATATCATAGTTGTGTGGAAGATTGTGTCGAGTAAAGAGATTGAAGAATTGAGTTTTTGAGGCATAGAACAGTTAGTTGACATTTTTTTGCAAAATGCCAGAAAGAACGAGAAGAGGAGGAACCAGAAAGATTATTGCATTTTCTACGGAGAGATTTTTTTTAGTGTTCCGAAGGATAGATTTTGAACGATTTCGGGATAAAATATAAGTAGCGTGAGTTTCTGGAGTTTGAAAACGAAGGTAATCCCTGAAGAGAGCATCCCTGTAGCGGATAGCACGAGAATTAGAGTTAAACCAATTTTTGTTAGGCTTGGTAGCGTGGAGGTAGTGGAGTGGTCAGGTAAGTTGCCTTATAGGTGGCGGGGCCCCCCTGGGGTCTTACCCCTCTTTATGGCGGTTGCTCTGGGGCCTCATCCTTTCATCTCAGGGTCTAAAATATGGGTCCTCAACTACTGCTATTACAATGAACACTCTACCTTAGCAAAAGTTAGGGACTAATATATATATATATATATATATATATATATATATATATATATATATATATATATATATATATATATATATATATATATATATAATATATATATATATATATATATATATATATATATTATATATATATATATTTATTGTTTAATTTGTTTAATTTGTTAATGGATGGTATTGTTAGGGGGATGGAATGGGAATGGAAGGGTGAATGGGAAGTAAATATCTTGTTTGCGAATGATGCGGTGTTAGTTGCGGAATCTATGGGGATAAGTTTAGAATATTGGTGAGGGAGTTTGTGAAGAAATGTGCGTCTAAGGGATTGAGGATAAACCCAACAAAGAATAAAGTGATGAGGATTGGGGGCGTGGGGATTGAGGCACTAAGAGGAGAGGAATGGGGGGGGGGTGTTGAAGTAAGAGGAGGTAAAAAAAAAAGTTCAAATATCTGGGTGTGCTGGTGGAGAGAAAAGGGGTAATAAGAAATAGAATGATGGAGGGAATGAAAGTGATGGTGCGATTGAGGGAGGTATGGAAGAAATGGAGAATACCAAAGGAAACAAAAGTAAGAATGTTTGAGAGTATGAGTCTACTATCTGTAATGTATGATTGTGAAACATGGATGATGAATGCTAAGATGAGGAAAAGATTAGGAGTTTTTGAGATTAAGAGAAAGAAGTAAATATGTGGGTTAAGGTGGGTATGTAGAATCAGAAACGAATGAATAATGGAGATGTGTGGATGGAGGAGAGAATAGTGTGTAGAGCGGAGAAGGGTGTATTAAGGTGGTTTGGGTATATGTGTAGAATGAATGAGGATATGATAGTAGGTGGAGCGATGATATCCGAGATAGAGGGGGGAAGGGGGAGGGGAAGGCTGAGGTGGAGGTAGATGGATGGAGTGAGGGAGATTTTAGGGGGGGGAGAGGGTTGAATGTGGACGAGAATAGGAGAGTTGCGGAGGACAGTGTGAGGTGGAGAACAGTGGTGATGTGGGAAGGAGATAGAGTGTGGATGTGTATGTGTGAGGGAACTCTGGCTGTTACCACACCACGAGAGTAGGAAAGATGTATGGTAAAAAAAATTTATATATATATATATATATATATATATATATATATATATATATATATATATATATATATATATAATATATATATATATATATATATATATATATATTATATAATATATATATATATATATATATATATATATATATATATATATATATATATATATATATATATATATATATATATATATATATATATATGAGAGTTTGGAATCATTTATACTCAACGTAGTATGTGATGGCCTATTTAGAAAGGTGAAAAGATTTGCAATATGGCCAATCCACCAGCGACCCTATGAACAACAATTATGACACAATTACAGTTATTTATATGGTGGAGTAGGAAGAACAACATCAAAAGGAAAACGAGTTCTTAAAGAGCAGTGTCTGGTTTATAAGCTAATACTAGGATTAAAGAAGTTATCCTGTTTCCTCTTTGTGTTATGTAAACAGTAATGAGAAAAATATTTAAAAAAGAGTGATGAAATCTGCAAATTTTCTATGACAGGAGAAATTATGAAACAGGCTCGCACACTTGAAAAATTGACAGGGTACACAACATGTGAGTACACTAATAAAGAATTTTGGCTTGGTGTTGTTTTGTCTAAAAACGGGATAACTGAGATTCTAAAAGTAAAGTTTCTTCTCACTAAAGGTCCTACTTCATCCTATTCATATTCATTGAACTCTGAAGATACACTTGACATGCTTCTCAGGAGAATTCTGTCCATGGTAGAACCCAAATGTCTCACTGACTGCACCTATTATCTTTGCGAGCAATAGATAAATGGTGTAACCACAGTCCTCCAAAATTACCTTTCAAAGAATTTGAAAATTGGAAACAAGAAAATATTAACAAAACAAAGCATAGTTTAGAAAAGTAGAAAATTAAATTTGAAATTTAATTCAATATTTTTTATAGAATTTAATTTTTCTTAAACTACTTAAATCAATGTAGACAAGAGTTTTTACTCAGTTATCATTTTTATCTATTCTGCAAGTTACTGTAATAAATAGCTCGGTAATTAAATAACTGTTTTTTATTTAAAGGAACTGAAAAATTTTAATTATTTTAATAATTTATCTATCATTTCAGAGTTTTTCATATGTAAAATATTTAAAAAAAAATAAAAATGAATATTTTTGATATCCCATAATGAAATGTTTCAAGAATGATGCTAATTTATGTAACCATATGTGCTTTCCCTTTGAACAATTTTAAAATATTACTTTCTGAAAAATTCAGGGTCAAAAGGACGTCAAGGTCAAGGTCGTAAATTCAATATTGTCCTAAATAAGGCATACAATACAACATGATTTTTACCCCAACTGTCAATGTCAAATTTCACTCGCGTATTTTGCTCTTGTCAATCATTATAAAATTTAAATTTTTTTGATATTTCAAATTGTAATAAGAAAAAAAAAAAAAAAAAAAAGAAATACTGAAGATGAATTAAATTTTTTAGTTTTTTACAATCTTTATCTTTGGGGGCACTTGTGCTAAATTTTAAAAAAATCCACCTGGGTGAAGTTTTTACATTTATCCACCTGGATTATCCAATATATATATATATATATATATATATATATATATATATATAATATATATATATATATATATATATATATATATATATATATATATATATATATATATATATATATATATATATATATATATATATATATATATATATTATATATATATATATATATATATATATATATAATTATTTTTTTTTTTATTCTTAATTTTTTTTTATTTTTATTAAAAATTGTTTTTATGGTGGTTTAAAATTTAAATTTTTAATGAAAAATAAAAGATATTTGGTAAGAGCTTTTGAAGAAAGGGAATGTAAATATGTACAAGGAAGGGATAATTTGGATATTCTGAGTAAAGGTGTTCAAATGAACGTAAGGGTTATTCCAAAGTATATATATATATATATATATATATATATATATATATATATATATATATATATATATATATATATATATATATATATATATATATATATATTATATATATATATATATATATATATTAAAAAGCACTAATCTCACACGCACTCTAAGAGTACATTAAACTCTTTAAAACCATTAAATAAAACGATAAAAAGTAAAAGAAACTAATGCATTTTAACAAAATATGTTAAAAAACACATGCAAAAATTAAGGAGGTTAAAACGAGGCGGAACGTTTCAAAGCAGAAAGCTTCCTTATTCAATCGCGAATGAAGAGAAATGAGCACTCACGGCCAGCTGAAGCTTAAAGAAAAGGGGTGGGAACTTCACACATACAGACGCACAAAAATAGGACCGGGCTCAATTTATAAGTTCGACGTTCAATCAAAATGAACTTCAGGAAATTGTAAGTGATGTCATCCATGTCAAAAAATCCGGGGGAAGAATTAAAGTTTTGTATAAATTTAATAGAAAAAGATTCAATCAAACGGTTAGTATTTTTTTCGTCTTGGAGAAAAAAACAAAAGAAGCATTGTCACAAGAGTGTTGTTGCGTAATATGAGGAAAAATGGCATTACTGTGGTTAAATCTCCTCACGTCAGCTTTGTGTTGGGAGATACGAATTGATAGGGTTTTTAATGTTTCCCCAGTGTATGAAATAGGAAAAGTCTTACAGGGAATTCTATATACTCCCAAAGTTTCTTCTGTGGTTGTTTTATTGGTAATAATATTTTGGAACCCCGTAATCTCCCTACAACTATTATAGTCATTCCTTATGCCAACTCTTTATCCGAGCAACGGTTTACTTTAAACGTTATATTTAACATATATTTAACTTTGCTTCTTCCCCTTTCCCTCCTTTAATATCTTCCGACGGCACAACTGCTGTTTTACCTTCTTCTAAAGCTGAACTCTTCGCTCAAACTTTTGCTTCTAATTCAACCTTAGATGATTCCGGAGCTATACCTCCTCCTTCAATCTCCTCCAACTCATTTATGCCTAAAATTAGAATTTCTATTAAAGATGTCATTTCTGCTCTCTCTGAGCTTAACACTAAGAAGGCGTATGGTCCTGATGGTATTCCTCCTGTGGTTCTCAAAACTTGTGCTTCCGAGCTTGCACCCTGCCTTGGTAAACTATTTCGTCTATGTCTTTCTACTTCAACCTTCCCTTCTTGCTGGAAACGTGCGCTCATTCAGCCTGTGCCGAAGAAGGGGGACCCCTCTCAACCCTCTAACTACCGTCCTATTTCTTTGACCTCCGTTCTCTCTAAAGTTTTGGACATCTCAATTCTTCTAATCTTATCTCTGATCGCCAGTATGGCTTTCGTAAGAAACGCTCTACTGGTGATCTTCTTTCCTTTCTCTCTGACTCTTGGTCCTCCGCTCTTCGGCATTTCGGTGAATCTTTTGCTGTCGCGCTGGACATATCGAAAGCTTTCGATAGAGTCTGGCACAAAGCTTTGATTTCCAAACTTCCCTCTTTCGGAATCTATCCTTCTCTCTGTGATCTTCTCTCTAATTTCCTTTCCGGTCGTTCTATAGCAGCTGTTGTAGACGGCCACCGTTCATCCTTTAAATCTATTAATAGTGGTGTTCCTCAGGGTTCTGTCCTATCCCCAACACTTTTTCTGTTTTTCATTAATGACCTTCTCTCTATTACTTCATCTCCTATCCACTCCTATGCTGATGACTCCACCCTTCATTACTCCTTTTCAGTTTGAAAAACGCCCCACCCAACAACAGTTAATAGACTCGAAGAAGGGTAGCCTTGGAGCAACTAACCTCTGATCTTTCTCGTATTTCAAATTGGGGCAGAGAAAACATGGTTGTTTTCAATGCCTCAAAAACTCAATTCCTCCATCTCTCTACTCGACACAATCTTCCACACAACTATGATATCTTCTTCGAAAACACACAACTCAAACCTTCATCTGTTCTTAATATTCTTGGTGTTCCTTTTTCTCGTGATCTTTCTTGGAAAGATCACATTACTTCTCTTTCTAAACAAGCTTCTAAGAGGTTGGGTGTTCTGAGGCGCCTTCAGTATTTCTTCACGCCACCCAGTTGCTTGCTCTGTATAGGGGTGTTGTTCGCCCCTGTATGGAGTATGCTTCGCACATCTGGGGTGGTTCCACTCATACAGCTCTCCTAGAGAAGGTGGAGTCTAGGGCTTTTCGTCTCATCAACTCTCCTGCTCTTACTAACTCTCTCCAATCTCTTTCTGCCCGTCGAATTGTTGCGTCACTCTCTCTTTACTATCGCTATTACAATGAACACTGCTCTTCTGAACTCTCTCGTCGCATACCTCCTCCATTGAGAAGAGCTCGTGCGACACGCCTTTCTACACAGTCTCATCCTTTCTCTGTCCAACTCTCTGACCCCAGACTTAACCGCTATGCTCAATCTTACATGTACTCTACTGGTAAAGTCTGGAACACACCCCTCTTTATCTATTTTCCCAACTTCCTTTGACTTACATACTTTCAAACGCCGTGTATCTGGACATGTCGGCCACCATCGACAAGGATAGATTTTTCCCAACTCCGGTGGAATTTGGTGGGCTTCCGGCCTTTACCACCGGAGGATATATAATATATATATATATATATATATATATATATATATATATATATATATATATATATATATATATATATATATATATATATATATATATATATTATATATATATGAGTCAGATATTTCAGTTGTTTTTGAACATAGAAGTAAAGATTTTATTTTAATCAGTGTGCTGTATTTTAACCTCAAACTTTATAAGATGTAGGCCTTTAAATTTTTTGTTGCTGTTGTTGTAAATTCTTGTCTCACGGCCATTGCCTTATTCAAGCACGTGAGTCAATCAGTTTACCCTTATGCCACGTATCTTTTAAATATTTTTTCCTTTTATATTTTAGTTTTTTATCTTAACGTGATATATGTTAATTAATCAAAATGGTTTCCTTCTCTAATGGCATTGTCACACACACATATACACACACGCACTATATATATATATATATATATATATATATATATATATATATATATATATATATATATATATATATATATATATATATATATATATATATATATATATATATATATATATATATATATTAGGGATGGAAGCGATAGTAGTAGGGCACGAATATTGTCGGTTATTAGGCTTAACGATAAGCGGTTTTACTTCCGGTTTCGGTGCGGGGTCAAGGTCACGCTTGACCATTTCTCGTCCGCTGCGGGGTTTTTTCTGACGCGAAATTTTTAAAATAAGTAATAATTTAATTAATTAATTAATTAATTAATTAAATATAAAAATAAATAAATAAATAAAAAAAATAAAAAACTAATAAAAAAATAAAAAAATGATAAATAAAAAATTAAAAAGTATTAAAAAATAATAATATTTAAAAATCAAAATTAAAAATAATATATATATATATATATATATATATATATATATATATATATATATATATATATATATATATATATATATATATATATATATATATATATATATATATATATATATATATATATATATATATATATATATATATAATATATATATATATATATATATATATATATATATATATATATATATATATATATATATATATATATATATATATATATATATATAGTAGTAAGGTATAAGGGTCCACCATCTCCCTACCCTACCCCCTTCCCCTCCCCCCAAAAATAAAAAGTATAAAGTTAGTAATAACCATTAGCATATTGGCACATACCAATGTGGTGAAAATAAATAAATAAGAAATAAAAATAAATAATAATATATATATATATATATATATATATATATATATATATATATATATATATATATATATATATATACTATGGCAAAGTGGTCCACCATATCCCCATCCCACCCCTCATCAGCCTTCTCCCTCAAATAAAAAGTATGAAATTAATAATAGTTATTCGTATATGCTAATGTTGCTGAAATAAATACATAAATAATTAATAAATGAATATATATATATATATATATATATATATATATATATATATATATATATATATATATATATATATATATATATATATATATATATATATATATATATATATATATATATATATATATATATATATATATATATATATATATATATATATATATATATGCAGGCGTATGGGTCCACAATCACCCTACCCTACCCTGTTTATTTCCTTCTCTCATTTCATTGCTATTTGGTCAGGAATATATATCGCGGTATGTTACCTATGGCAGATAGTTTGGTTAGCTGTCTTTGATATATAGACACTGAAACAATATTTTCATTAAGTCGTCGTGGAGTTAACAAGCTATATACTGCTAAAATGAGTGAATCTTCGTGAAATAATGTTTGTTCTTGAAGACTTGGACGCGAAGTTGAGAAGAGTAGAAGAAGCAGCGGGAGTATCTACTAACACTGTTATATAAGAGTATGAACAATATCAAAAGAGAGAAATGATCATGGTAGTTCTGAGAATTATGTACGTGTCATGAATACATAGTTTAAGAACCCAGAGGGAGAAATATTTTACTACTGACCCTTAGGTTATTTATCTATACCTCTTCTTTAATTCAAGTTTGAAACCTTCAGTCTAACCTTAAAGTCACATTTATGGACTATAGGGGAATAGCATAATTTTTATGCTGCAGCTTACTTTATTAAAGAAGTATGAGGATCCGAAGACATACTGTACTAGGGTTAAGTAAACAATATTGATTTTATTGATTTAGGACAGTTGAGGTCACATTTGCTATGCTTAGGAGGTTATGAATGATAAGATTAAAATTTATTAGCTTGAAAAATATCAAATGTGCGTTTCTTGAAACATGATATAGAGATGAACATCTGTAAAATAGGCGAATAGCATAATTTTTATGCTGCAGCTTACTTTATTAAAGAAATATGAGGATCCGAAGACATACTGTACTAGGTTAGGTTAAGTTACAAATTTTATTGATTTAGGACAGTTTGATTTGGAAGTTGAGGTCAAATTTGCTAGGCTTAGGAGGTTAGGAATGGTAAGATTAAAATTTATTAGCTTGAAAAATATCAAATGTGCGTTTCTTGAAACATGATATAGAGATGTGATACTGAATTTTGTATACTACTTATAAAGCACTTTTCGTATGTTTTGTGAAACAAATCGAAACAATATTAACTTTGTATTTACCTGCACTTTCATGTTGAATTATATAAATTACTATCAAAATTATTGGAATATTAGGATAATTATATAATTTCAACGTAATGTATGCTCATGTTCAATGTGTCAATCTGTCTATAATGGTGAATTTCCTCTATTTGCTGTATAAGTACAGATAATCGATTATGTTAAAATTTCTTAAAATAGTTAATGTTAATAAAAATACAGATCGTAACAGAGCAATACACATGGAAATAACTGTTTTTCATGTTTTATATAAAATATTTGTATCGTATTTGAATATGTTAACTTGAAAATGTAAGAATAAAGATGGTTGATTATGCTTGATTAGGGTTGGTTAGAATGTTGCTTAGAGTAAAATACTTTAGAAACATTAGAATATAAATGTTAGTCGATAAATGTGTTTTTGAATTTTTAATATATTAGTAAAGACATCACTGTATGGTAAAAAGTATGCTGAAAGATAAATATATGGTAAAATATCGTTTATTAAATAAATAAGTTTAAGTAAAATTCTAAAATTTATAGTTATAGATGCAATTAATATGAAAATCTCTATGTTAAGTATAAACATACTCATTTTGGGGGAAGGGGGTTAAATATATGGATGTCCCCTATCTGTATAGGAAACAACTGCACGGCCACTTTAGAAACGGCTGCTAATGTATATTTTCAGCTATGTTTTCGTTAATTGCTTGTGTTCTTTGAAGATACTTTAGGTTACTATGCATGTATGTAGCATATTATATCAGATGTTTGAGGAAAAAAGAAATAAAATTAAATATTTTTAGAGGAAAATGTTAATAAAATAAATATTTCAAAGTTCTAAACATTGTAAATTAGTTTGTATGAGTCTTACGAAAAGAAAATGGACGAAGTGTGGTAAAAAACAAAGTTTTTCGGACAGTTATATTGAATGTTGGTGACATTCGAAAATAAATAAATAAATTATTAGTTCACATAGCCTAGATATTGATAATGTTGCATATATGTTAACTAGAATTGCTAAATTTGGGTATTCATATGTTTGATGCTATGAGTGTTTGTTTTCCTCAAGTAAAAGTATGTTCGACAAATGAAATATATATATATATATATATATATATATATATATATATATATTATATATATATATATATATATATATATATATATATATATATATGGAAGAGTTATGACGAGTGATGGCGAGAACTAGGTCTTTATCATGGAGAATCGGTGAAATATGCAGGGGAACATGTTAAACGGTATTAAACTTATGAAGAAATATGGAGTTTACTATATATTTCTGTGCTAAGTATGTCGGCTCATGATTTCATATGGGTAAAAATTAATAATAATAATAAAATGAAAGAAAAATTATGAAGAGTGTTGGTAAGGATTCGGTCTTTCTCGTGAGAGACAGGCAGAATATGCATGAAAACGGGATAATGGAGATTTAACATGTGCAGAATATGGAGTTTACTATCTTTTGGTGTTAAGCATGTTGGCTCTAAGATATGGATTAGGAGCAATCAGCTTTAAAATTGATAATAATAATAATAATAATAATAATAATAATAATAATAATATAATAATAATAATAATAATAATAATAATAATAATAATAATAATAATAATAATAATAATAAATGATGATGATGATGATGATGATGATGATGATGATGATGATGATGATAATAAGTTTTTAAGAATAGGCATGATGTTAGGGCTATGGAGTTTCGACCAGAGCTTATGTAAATATCATTCATCAAAGTCAGGAAAAAGACTAAAACGTACAGGATTTATTACCTGGAAAGAGGTATTTATTAGGATGGGATTATTTTTACATCAATCAATGTCAGAAAAAGGTAAAAAGGTTACCTGATCTATGAAAAGGGGCTGGGCTTAGCCTTGTTTTGTGAGAAAGCCTTATGCTGATTGGCTGAATATCATTAGTTTGAGCTCTGATGGCGTGAAGCTCAACTGGCTTCTGTTGTTCTTAGCGAAGTAAAAGTTTTATATTATTATATTGTGAAATTATATATATATACAGGTTTATGTGCTTATATTTGTTTTTTAAAGAAATTCGGTGTTACGTTATGTTCATATCACTTATTAAGTTTGCAAAATACATAGTATTATATGAATGAATTGTTTGTGAAATGTTAATTTTTGTAATATTTAGTGAAATTTGTTTAAAATGTTTAGTAGAAAACTTTTTTTTTATTAAAAATATCCTATCTATTTTAAAAGTTAAACGAAATTAAAGTCTGACTTCTTGTTAATTAGC
>SEYY01012694.1:0-12500 GCA_009176605.1 Armadillidium nasatum
ATCTTAATTTTAAGACTTTTTTTGTCATTCATTTTGTGATCTCTTATTAATTATTTCTTTTGATCTTGTTACAGGTAATATTGATAATAGATTTTGTATATTAATCCGGAACGTCTAGTTACGTATAATAATTATTAAAACTTATCTTTGGTTTGTATTATGTTGCTTCCTACGTTATTGGCATTATACTTTATAATACGTATAAGGTTCCCCAGGAACAAATTCTTGGCTTATATATATATATATTTTTTTTTTTTTTTTTATGTTTCCTCCGGTGGGCAAAGGCCAGAGGCCTACCAAATTCCACCGGAGTTGGGAAAGGTCTATTTTCATGGTCGATGGTGGCCGACGTGTCCAGACACACGGCGTTTGAAAGTATGCAAGTCAAAGGAAGTTGGGAAAACAGATGAAGGGAGTGTGTTCCAGACTTTACCAGTAGAGTATATGTAAGACTGAGCATAGCGGTTAAGTCTGGGGTCGGAGAGTTGGACAGAGAAAGGATGAGAATGTGTAGAAAGGCGTGTCGCACGAGCTCTTCTCAATGGAGGAGGTATGCAACGAGAGAGTTCAGAAGAGCAGTGTCCGTTGTATTGATAGTAAAGAGAGAGTGACGCAACAATTCGACGGGCAGAAAGAGATTGTAGAGAGTTAGTAAGAGCAGGAGAGTTGATGAGACGAAATGCCCTTGACTCCACCTTCTCTAGGAGAGCTGTATGTGTGGAACCACCCCAGATGTGCGAAGCATACTCCATACAAGACGAACAACACCCCTATACAGAGCAAGCAAATGGGGTGGCGTGAAGTAATTCTGAAGGCGCCTCAGAACACCCAACCTCTTAGAGTTGTTTAGAAAGAAAGTATGTGATCTTTCCAAGAAAGATCAAGAAAAAGAAACACCAAGAATATTAAGGAGATGAAGGCTGAGTTGTGTGTTTCGAAGAAGACATAGTTGTGCGGAGATTGTGTCGAGTGGAGAGATGAAGGAACTGAGTTTGAGGCATTGAAAACAACCATGTTTTCTCTGCCCCAATTTGAAATACGAGAAAGATCAGAGGTTAGTTGTTCCAAGGCTACCCTTCTCGAGTCTATCAACTGCTGTTGGGTGGGACGTTATATTATATATATAATATATATATATATATATTATATATATATATATATATATATATATATATAATATATATAATATATATATAGAGAGGAGAGAGAGAGAGAGAGAGAGAGAGAGAGAGATTTAAAAATTTGGAAAAATGACAAATAATGTAATATATTGTTTTTACTTTTAAAATAATTTAAAAGTTGTATGTCTGAATTAATATTTACGCTAAATCTCTCGAAATAAAAATAACATCATGATACTTTCATTATTTAAAAAAAAAATTTAAAAAAACTGCAGTATTTATTGAATTAACTAAAAAATAACAACTTTATTTAAGATGACTTCCATTAAATAGAGCTACATTTCTAAGCCTAATTCTTTATTAGTTAATTGATAAATCCGATCCATTCTCGAAGGAAATCGTTTTTCAGTTTATATATTTTTATATATTTTTATCACAATACTCTCTTTAAAGTAAGGCTTTCCGTATATAAAATAAATATGATTTTATTCAGAAGTGCTTGGGATACAATTTTCAAGCACGGTGAATCGAGGAACAGTTGTAAGTAACAATGTTATCTTTTGCAGAATGTATTGATGTTGTATCCGTCTGAAAAAACAATGTTTGTCAGTTGCTAAAGATTTTTTTTTTTCTGGCATCATTTTGGCGTATATTCTGTTAAATTCCACATTAACTTTTAGTTCAGGTTTATAAAAATTAATTAATAGTTTTGCCAAAATTTTTAACAGTATCAGAGATTATTGCTCTCTTATGGAGTACAGCCTCTCATCGAAAATTTGAGTTTTCATTTTCTCTTTATCATCATAAACTGTGTTCTTCTGTAAGTTCAAAGTCGATTCAATGGGGAATATCTTTTAATCGTTAAAAAAGAAGTGTCAATTCAGTTTGAGTGTGTGACAAATTTCAAGAATATGACACTTAAAAATCTTTTTATTAATCTCGTCCTTATTTTTTGCCAGAAAATTTTGTAAGGTTTTGTAAGTTTTGATCGTGTTTAATGATACACTCTTTACTCTACCTTTAGAGACATTAGTTTATCCTGAAATTTATTTGGTTACTGAAGCCCATCTTCTTGGCTATTTATACGTTTAACACTTGCAGTTAGGGGTCGATTTCCTTCAATGATGCATCCAAACCTTCTTTATTGGAAGGATTTAATACCCTCTATAATTCTTGAATGCTCATTAATAATTTTGACTTTTAAAAAATATTCTAACAAATTTTTTTATTCAAACATTCAAAAAAAAAAAGGGTTTTTAAAAAAAAGTATTTAATTATCTAAAATAAAACTTAAAAAAAAACGAAAAAAAAAAAACGTTATGGATATTAAGGAAGGTTGGATGAAATATTCGCATAATCCGTAAATCTTATGAAATTTTACGGATTTATTTTTCGGATTTGCAAAAATACTTAGCATTTCAAAGTTCGTGTGATTTTTGGACCACCATATATATATATATATATATATATATATATATAGTACTATACTATATAAATATATATATAATACTATATATTATTATATAATATAATATAATGTATATAGTCTATATAAGCATATAATATATATATATTATTATTATATAATTATATATATATATATATTATATATATTAGGGAACGATTTTTGAAGGTAGTGCCAGTGCCAGCTGGCACTAAGAGGAAATATGTTACGCTCTTTCCTGACCATATTTTTAAGGGGAATTTTAGGGAAAATGAAAAGAAACCGCTTCCTCATGCTCTTTGCTGAGGTTTTTTTTATTTTATTTTTTTTTATCTTCACTTGTGTTTTTTCGGGAGGACTTGCGGTTTTTCAATAGCAATTTTGGTTTTTGCTTCCGATTTACACACTTTCTTGAGGTATTTCTAGCCTTTTCTAGCGATGGCGCTATAAAAATTGAAGTCATAGAAATGTTTGCTTACAAATAATGGGTGTCACTTAGAGGAATTAAACAGTTCTATATTTTGAAATTTTGAAATATTTTGAAATGACTTGAAAAATGAAACGTTGTTCTGGTTCTGAGAGGGGTATGACATCATAAATATCTGACCTGAACTTGTATTCATGGGAAATCAGATATTGCGAGAACGTGAGTAAACTTGTTATAGGTGTATAAAATTGTTTGTAATATAATAAATGAATCATTTTCTTTGTCAGTGAAGATGTGATGATATCTTAGAGAGGTGTCATACTCATGAAATTTGGAGACATGTACTGTAAGGTATTATTATCATGTAATATAAATACTACATATTTGCAAGTATCATGTAATGTAAAAGCATAATTTTATAAATATAGTTTTGTAAAGCATGATGAAAACGAAGTCATATAACAACATTCCAAGTAAAACGAGGTTCAAATACTCTTAGTATACGAATATAAATGGTGAAAAAGAAGAATTTACATGTAGTTTTGCTATTTTATGTTTGATTATACGTTCATTCCATATTCCCCACAGGAAATTATACATCTCTGACTCGCATGTGAATTAAATAATTTTATTACAAATATATGATAAGGGTCATGGGCGTCGTTATGAGGGGGCAAGGTAGGGCCATGGCCCCCCATATATATATAGTATATATATATAATATATATATATATATATATATTATATATTATAATATATATATATATATATTATATATAATTGGCAGCTCCGTAGCTCAGTCGATCGAGCACTCCTCATAGAAAGGGTCCGAGGAATGACCGGAGAGGGAAATGTGAGCGATTTCTCCTTGCGCTTAGCTCCGAATGACTCAGTCGTTAAACGAGTACATCAGTGGAGTGCTCTTGCCACTGATGTGATTAATCTCCGGCATCCGCGATAGACCTTGCCCAGCCAGCGGTATTTGCCGTGGGCCCTTGAAACCCAAGGATCTTCCTCGAAAGATCCCACTGACAGGACGAAAGTCCTTCCTGGGGGAAGATGATTATATATTATATTATATATATATATATATATAGATATATATATTATTATATATATATATATATATATATATATATATATATATATTAATATTATATATATATATATATATAAAATCCTTTTTTTTAACTTGAGAAACATTGTGGCTGAAAATGTAGGGGAGGGCATGCCTACCCTTTATGAATGGCTAGATCTGTACAATTCTTGGCTTGAGATACTTTGTGGCTGAAAATGTAGGGGAGGGCCATGCCTACCCTTTATGAATGGCTAGATCTGTACAATCTTGGCTTGAGATACTTTGTGCTGAAAATGTAGGGGAGGGCAATGCCTACCCTTTATGAATGGCTAGATCTGTACAATTTTTGGCTTGTGATACTTTGTGGCTGAAAATGTAGGGGAGGGCCATGCCTACCCTTTATGAATGGCTATATGTGTACAATTCTTGGCTTGAGATACTTTGTGGCTGAAAATGTAGGGAGGGCCATGCCTACCCTTTATGAATGGCTAGATCTGTACAATTCTTGGCTTGAGATACTTTGTGGCTGAAAATGTAGGGGAGGGCCATGCCTACCCTTTATGAATGGCTAGATCTGTACAATTCTTGGCTTGAGATACTTTGTGGCTGAAAATGTAGGGAAGGGTAATGCTACCTTTTATGAATGGTAGATTGTACGATTCTTGGCTTGAGATACTTTGTGGCTGAAAATGTAGGGAGGAGTCATGCCTACCCTTTATGAATGGCTATATCTGTACAATTTTTGGCTTGTGATACTTTGTGGCTGAAAATGTATAAAGGGCTGTTTTGTAGATTGTGTGTCTTATTTAGACCTTCTATCAAAAGAGGTATATTTACCTTATTCTTCGTAAAACCATTTAGAAAATATAAAGATGCATTCACGGTGCTAAAGTTCATATAAATTAAGTATGGGATAAAGATGCCTCGGTATCTACAAAGAATTTCAAACAGATAATATTAAATAAGAGTGTTAATGTAACTGAACAACTGCATGTTGCGGAGCACTTAGTTATTCTAAAAAATTGACAAAAATTAGTACATTTAATTTCTAATTAATAATTTGTGACACCAATAATTTCGCTATTCGAGGAGCTCTGCAGATACCGGCAATTTTTTTCGATTAAATTCAGAGTAAAATAATGGAGACTGTAATAATAATAATTAATAATAATAATAATAATAATAATAATAATAATAATAATAATAATAATAATAATAATAATAATAATAATATATATATAATAAGGTATATATTATAGCAAATCACATATGAATCAGAATGAATTTATATTTATTTGTAAAGATTTAAATCAAATTGAATGAAATAATTGTGAATATTTCGACCTTTTAGCAGACATATCCGGGACAGAACAGCTATCGATTGGAGTTCACTTCGCTGATAAGGATCTCAATGTATGTGAAGAATTTCTAGTCTTTATTACTGTTGAAAAACTGAAAGCCGAATGTATAGAATAGAGCTATATTTTCTACTACACGAGAAATATACAATTTAAATGTTAGTGTTGGACTTGGGGTTGATGGGTGCTCCACTAAGGCTGGCAAAGAAAATGGAGTTCAAAAGTTAATTAATAAGAGATCAATAGCCTAAAGCCAAATATTTTCATTGTAGTTCCCATTGTTTAAATTTAGTAATTAATGACCTAAATGCTGTTCCAGAATTTCGAAACACTGTTGGAATTGTAAAACGTTATAAAATTTTTCCGTGAAAGTACGTCACTAGGTTTGGTAGCAAAAACAATTTTTTGCCAAAAATGTTTGTGGTTTTTAAAAATAGAGAGCAAATAAACAACAAAGAAGGTCTCTTTTCTGATTCAGATGAAAAGAAACCACACGACTGCAGCATGTCAACTTTCATCAGCAGCAAGAGGCTAATTTCTCATCTGTATAATAATCAAAACAAAATATTATTCACATTTGGAGCCTATAGCAAATATCCTTCAAACTAAAGTAATAAATTTGGATGAGGTTCATTGTCACATAGAAAAACTTTTAAATACTTTAAAAACCGATAGAAGGGAAAATTAATGCTGAAAAGGAATTTTTTAAAAAGTTAAGAATTTCTGTGAAGATTTTTCTTTACCACGCCTCAGTATCAAAAGAAAAAAAAAATCACAGCCTCAGGGAAATCAAAAAGTTCTGATGAGTGTTGCACTATTTATACCTTATCTTCATTCTCTCATTTCATCGTGGAGTATAAGATTTTCGGAACACAATATAACATCTACCTTTCTTGCCATTTTACACCCAGTTAGAATAAGAAAATTAAACAAAACTTTTCGTAAATTATAAAATATTTATAAATATTGGACTTATATGTGGATTATCATTTTCTATTATTCAAGACTTTCAATACACTATACTTATAAGGTAATATATATATATATATATTATATATATATATATATAATATATTGTTTTAATATTATACATATTAATAATAAATATTATTAATTTCCCCTAAATTTTGCTCTAATGGTGCCCATGATAAGGGTACATGTGAAGTAATCCATGATGACGAAACTTGTTGAAGATTTAGGCTATGGCACGTGTTGATGAATACGAATTCACGTGATGATGACATAGTGAATGGAGATAAAAGAAGATGGCTGCTGTGAAGAAGGTATATGTTTTAAATTTTTAGATTGAGTCGAGAAACCGAAGATGATAAATCAAGATGGCGATGAAAAACCACGTGATCAAAATTCAAGAAGACCAAAAAAATTCGGCGTTGTTGAAAAGAGTCGTGGTTAATAATAGCATAGGGTTTAGCTTACAAACTTGTAAGAGCTGCGTGTTCTCGCATATGTGTGTATGTAAGATAAATAATTTTCGTACAATCATAGTGCAAACGCACTGCTTATACAACTGATTCTTTTCATCTCAGCTTCGCAAGTCGTTCAGAAAAAGGAAAAAATGAGATTACTTATCGGGAATACTTTACACCATACAGTATTTGAAAGAAGGACGTCAGATAAAGAAATTTGTGATAGTAAGAATAAAAGTGATTTGAGTGTAAATAAAGGTAGGTAAATTCAAAGGGGGGAGAGAGAGAGAGAGAGAGAGAGAGAGAGAGAGAGAGAGAGAGAGAGAGAGAGAGAGAGAGAGAGAGAGAGAGATGACTTCTATAGCGTGAGGGATGATTTGGAACTTAGAAATTATTTTGATGGCGTTGTTCAAAGAAAAATAGAACTTCAAATAATTTTAATGATAGGACTTTAACAGAGAACGAAATGAATTTACAAATGAGAGAAAGAGAGAAGTGGAGAGGAAACATCATATATTTAAGTTTAAGAAAAGGGTGCGTGCATATTTTTGTTTGTTCATCTGTATGCCTGAGAAGTTTAAATGAATTTGTGTCTATGTATGTATGTACTTGTGCGTGTATATTTATGTGTGTGTGGGTAAGTGTGTGTGGTGATGAATAATCCTCTATACGCTTTACATGATATATAAAAGCGAGAGAGAGAGAGAAGTGGAGAAGGAACATCATAATGTTTAAGTATTAAGAAATAGGTGCGTTCATATGTATATGTTTGTTCATGTGTATGCCTGAGGGTTTACGAGAGTGCGTGTGCTTGCGTGTGTGTTTAGGTGGGAGGGTGATGAATGAGCCCATATTCGCTTTACATGACTCAGTGCATCAGTGCAAGAAATAATATAAATTTTAGAAAAAGATTTAAAAAAATAAAATATAATTTGGAAAAAATTATTTATGAAAATAAATACTCGAGAAAAAAAAATTTTTGAGAAAAAAAAAGAAAAAAAAATCACGAAAGACGACAAATATAATTAGAGTTGTTTATTCATGACGTCACTTGAAAAAAATCAGGTCTTGACACGATAACATTGTCAAAGGCATGCCAATATGAGTAGTTACGTCATAAAACGGCAAATAGAAATAATGTGTTGTGTGTGTGTATGTGAGTGCGCTTGCGCGATGCGTTATTACACGCCCATCCATGCCCGCAGCGCACCCCTCCCTCCTCAAGCCCCTTCGTGAATACACTATATATATATATATATATATATATATATAATATATATATATATATATATATATAATATATATATATATATATATATATAATAATAATAATAATATATGACGTCATAATAATAATAATAACACGTTAAAGAAATTTTTTGGGTTACAGTAGTTATATTAATTTATGTAAAATATGTAATAGCAATGATTATGTAAATTTTATATAAAACGTGTAATAATTCGTATGATATAATCGATGACGTCAGCGTGATTATATAATTAATCAATGAGATAATAAATTACCCCAAGTCACAAAGGAGAAAGATGCGAAGAAGAAGGGCAAAATTTGTGCGCAAATTGAACAGATTTTGTTTTCAAAGAAAGAATCAGTTTGGCTTGTTGGTAACGTCATGAATTTTCATTCATTAGGACCATTAAGGAATACTATGCATCCATTCTTTTTCCAAAAATAAATTAGAGAATGGGTCAGTAAAAGAATGTGAAGCATGAGAGATGTAAAACTATGTTCGCTCCATATATCGGTGAATGAAGTCCCTATACACCCATAACAACACTTATAATGTACAGGACCTCTTAAACATGTTTTTGTAATGCAGTATGGTGTATAAAAAAAAAAAATCGTAAAAGAGTTTAAATTTGAATACTATGTCAGTGTATCTCTTGAGATGATAATTTTAGGAAAAGTCGTTATGGTTGAGTTTATTCTTTTGTGGAGTTCAATATAATTACTCGAGGTTTGAAACCTCGAAAGAAAGCATGTGCTCTTTGCCTGATTAGAAACATGAGAAAGGTAAAAGATTTGCTACATTAGCACTTTACCTTCAGCATTTTACCAGCAGTATATTTAAGAAACGTTCACAGGTCACTAAATATTTCAAAATAATTTATGTGCATTGGTCTGAATGGTTATATAAGTTTTACCGTCATTTGAAACAAACCACTTTTTTCTTAGTTATGCTAGTTCGCGAGTGTCGTTTTTCGAAATCATTAGTTTGAACTTATTTTTAATTTATTGTTAAGATAGTTACTCTTTAAAATGGTAAATCAATTGATTTGAATAAAGAAATATGGGCGGATAGATGAGGAAAAGCAAGGATAAGTTAGAAGTCGAACAGAATTGCTTTGAAACCCCGTTGCTGATAGTTTTTCAAGAAATAGCAATATAATAATTTACAATAGTGGTGTAAATTGAATAGAAAGGAAAGGAATAAAATGAGGAAAGTTCAAACTCTTAAAATCTAGTTATATATTCTGCACAAGCGTAAAATGTATGCAGAAATTTCAAAAGACAGAGGACAAAAAGACGAAGCGAAAGTTTAGTAGATTCTCATTCTAGTATTCCTTGCAAAGACAGATTGGTGGACCCAAATATAATATTAGAAACCTACCTTTGATTTAAGATAAAAATTTTTAAAAAAAACTTAGAAAGAACAAACAAGAGCAATTGAAATGATGTTATGAAATGCGGGAAGTCTTTTTGGAACAGTCTGAAATAGTCACGGTTCCAGCAGATGAAAAGAAAACAACCTGCCCAGATAGATGACACAAATAAAATAATATATATATATATATATATATATATATATATATATATATATATATATATATATATATATATTATATATATATATATATATATATATATATATATATATATATATATATATATATATAATAATATTATTCAAAGAATGTGCTGAACATTTCATGCCATAAAATATTTTTATCAATATTATATTTTAAATTTTTTCTTGTAAAGATTTTCAGAAAATATTTGCGATAATTCCGTGTAACAAAAATATTTCACGAGTCCAACTTTCTTTCTATGAATATTAAAAATGTATTTTCAAAATGCTCGCTCTGGTATTTGTGAAATCATTATTTATAAACAAACACGATTAAAATACACACACACATATATATTATATATATATATATATATATATATATATATATATATATATATATATATATATATATATATATATATATATATATATATATATATATATATATATATATATATCAGATATCAGCCTATGCTGTCAATGGAATGTTGATTAGCATGTTATACAAATACGAATACTCTGTCATCCGTGTTAAAGTAATTCTGGATGAAGATGCTTCCACATTGAAAATTGTGAAAGCAAACAGAAAAATATTGGGCTAAATAACGTGTTATTAACGGTTTCTCTTTTGTCAGTATCGTCATTGTTAATAAAATTTAACAGCAAGTTCATTATGTATTAATCTTTGCCTTGAAATGTAAGTTTTAGGTTTATATTTAATGAGATATTGGGAAACTCTTTAACGACTTTGTTTCTACAAAAACTTTTTCTTCGACACCTTTAATGCCTTGCCACAATTAATTTTCCGATGCACTCCTCAACTCATATTTCGATGTTCTTATCATTTTTCGAAAAAAAATTAGTGAGCTATCATTTTCTCAGCATTTTGAATAGTTAAGTACACTTGAAAAGGAAAATAATCCTTTTTAAATAATTATAATTACATAGTTACTAATTGGATGCGTGCACTTAGTTTCTCTGATCGGGACCATTAAAAATATCTGCTAATTCTCTCTGTAAACAAGCTACTAAAATATCGATTTTTATGAGAGTCTTCGGGACGTTTCATATAATCCTTGTTGTTTACTCTCTATGGAGCACGTCATATATATCTCTAGTGATTCTAGATGCATTGTTCATTTTTTGGAAAAGTAGAGTCTGTATTCGATGAAGAAATTCACTACTGTTTCCAAAATGTTTGTGAATACTGCTTGAGAACTATTGTTTATTGCCTAACTCTGAATTGAGTATTTTTGCTTCATAATTAAAATTTCTTACACTATGACATTCATACATAATCATGTATCTCAGTTAACGAGTAAGAATCCTTCAGGATGTTGCTTTTTCTCGTCGTTTGTAATAGTTTTTAATTTCGTTCTTTTTAAAATAAATTTGAGGCACCATTCCGGCACGTACGCTATTGCTATCCTTTATTTTTCTTTGATCATTAATATATAAGTCAAAGAAAGCTGGAAAATATTAGAAGGAAGGGTGTTCCAGACTTAACTGGTAGAGTACGGAAAGAAATAAGCATAGAGGTTAATCTAAGGTCAAATAGTTGGTCAGAAAAAGAATGAGATTACCAGGGAGAACGAATCTTTCAATCCCTCTTCAAAGGATCTATGTGACTAAAGAGCTCAACTTCCATTGTATGAGTAGAATGTTGTAACGACAAATCTGCTAGAAATAGATTGGTTGAATCTGTAGGATGATGAAACGAAAATTCCTAGACTCTACTTTTCCAAAAAATGAACTATGCATCAGAATCACTAGAGATATATATGACGTGCTCCATAGAGAGTAAACAACAAGGATTATATGAAATGTCCCGAAGACTCTCATAAAAATCGACTTTTTAGTAGCTTGTTTACTGAGAGACATTATGTGATATATAAAGAAAAATTACAAGAAAAAATATTGAAAATTAACCAGTTAGAAGGTTTGAGTTGTCGGTATTCGATGAAGAAATTTTAATTAAGGGGAAGATTGAATCGTGAACAGATGAATAAACTAAGTTTTCAGGCAACGATCAGTGGCCATGTACAGCAGCTACCACTGAACAATCGGAAAGGAAATAAGGTATATGGTTATAGAGAAAAAGATATATGTACCGAATAGGGGAGAGAAGTTTGTTAACTAAAGCTTTGTCACAAACTCTGTCAAGAGCTTTCGATTTCTTCTAACTCAAAAGGAAGAGAAGTATTAAAATGCAGAAGGATAAATATCAGAGTTAAAGGTCACAAATCGAGTGTCCCTTACTGAAATCAAACTAAGGCTCGGAAGGAAGACTATAGGGACAAAGTACTTTGCAAATCTTCCGTCTTGAAAACTATGTTAAGAATAACTCAAGCTATTGAACCATAATTAAAGGTTTTAATTGAATCACCTTAATTTTTTAACAGTAACTGAATGTGTGTATGCTTATACCTTTGTGGAAAGGAAAAGGTGGAAGTTGAAAGAAGGTGAAACAGTTTATCAAGTAAGAGCATTGTAAAACCGAAAGCCAAGGTTGTAAGGGTCACGCAGTGTATATATATATATATATATATATATATATATATATATATATATATATATATATATATATATATATATATATATATATATATATATATATATATATATATATATATATATATATATATATATATATATATATATATATATATATCAAGGCAACAAAAGCCATTAATTAAAAGCAGCAGCAATGCTGAATTATTTATAAATCAGTTACTTACGATTTATAACATAAATTGTGAAGCGATTTGATGAGCAAAATTTTTTTTTTTCAGTTTGAAATGTTCTGTTTTTCTTTTTTCTGTTTGTAATTAGTTA
>SEYY01012696.1:0-5000 GCA_009176605.1 Armadillidium nasatum
TATATATATATATATATATATATATATATATATATATATATATATATATATATATATATATATATATATATATATATATATATATATATATATATATATATATATATATATATATATATATATATATATATATATATATATATATATATATATATATATATATATATATATATATATATATATATATATATATATATATATATATATATATATATATATATATATATATATATATTATATATATATATATATATATATATATATATATATATATATATATATATATATATATATATATATAAATGTGTAATATGTGTATATTTTTGTTTCTCCTTTTTATAAATTTACCGATCCTTGGTCAAACCTTGTCTAAAAGGATTCATTTCTTTTTTCATTTCTCCCTTCATATTTTTTCCTTCATTTTTTTCCCAATTAAAATCTAATTTTGGCTTTTTTTCATACAATTATTGCTCTGTTCTGTTGTTGTGATATTTATTGATAATGTTTTCAGATGTTATTTAGGGATTTTATTTGTTATCCTCGTCACTCCCTCTACAATTGGGATCATACAAATATCGTTCATGTAAACCATTCTTCTTATTTATTCTCATAACCATTGGTACTTAATTATTTTTCCCTTTCATAAGTTGATAAATAGTTTTCAAACGGGACCATATTTTCTAAAATATTTTGACTGCAACTTTTTCCTTTGTATTCATTTCAAAAGTCCTTACAACTATTTCTTAGATATAATCCTTGTCCAGTGTTCCGGAACGTTTGGGCAAGATCGAGCAAGTGACAAAGCCAGAAAAAGGAAGGATTGAGAAAAGTCCAAAATTTTTCCTCAGCTCCTCTTTAAATTTGGTATAACTTTTTTAAGACTGTAAGAAGACGTTGTCTAAAATTCATCTTCAGGGGAGGGTCCAATCTTAATTAAAGAAAAGAAAAATATTGAACGTATGAGCTGAAAATTTCAGTGTATGTGCATTTTTCCCTTAAGTTCTAAGTTCATTTCTGACGTTTCTCAGAGATTCTAGAGGTTTGTAAGTTATTTTACAAAAAACTCAACAAAAAAAAATAAATAAAAATAAAAAAAGAATATATAAAAAAATAAAATAAAAAAAACAAAAAAAAGAAAAAGCGGAGCGAAACCACTATTTTACATGATCCAAAATTTTAACTGAATAATCTTAGCCCCAATTTCTTGCATTAGTGGGAATAGATTTTTTGATATCACATCTAGACAAAAGATATAAGCAATTGAATTTATTTTTGAAAAAAAAATTGCAAAAAACCTACCCTTCCGGAAAAAAAATTATTTTAAAATAATGCTGCCTACTAATTTTTTTATTTTTGGATATTGTTTAGAGAAGGGACAGGGTTATAACTTTTATTTAGTACATTATTAAATGTTATTTGCTTAAATTGAGATATAGCCTCTCAAAGTTTGGGAATTTTTGCTCTTGTGACCTATTATTCATAAGCCTCCCCTTTGGATTTCTCTTTTGAACTGCCAGTAGCGTAGTAATAAAACTCTATACTTTTGTGCTATTGGGCCCGGGATCGATTCCCCTATAGCAAATTTTAAACTCTAATGTTTAATGCATTTGGTCTGCGAAAGGGTTAGCAGACTTTAATAATGGACCTATACATATATATATATATATATATATATATATATATATATATATATATATATATATATATATATATATATATATATATATATATATATATATATATATATATATGGTAAAGGTTAAGAAGCTTTCTGAATGTCGATATTTGGAAAATATCGATATTCAAACATATCGATATATCGAAACATCGATATGCCAATTCAAATATTATTCTAATTATTTTTATAATTATTATTATTTAGTGTTCTAGCTTACTTAGTTCGACTTATCATAACCTGAACTACCGAAGTTGCCGTAAAATACAGGCCTTACCTATACAAGAACGTTGCAATGAGATACCGATTAAAATCCAAATTTTAAAATATCGATATAAAAAATATCGAAGCTCAGAAAGCTTCTTAACCTAAGCCTAAATATATATATATATATATATATATATATATATATATATATATATATATATATATATATATATATATATATATATATATATATATATATATATATATATATATGTAACGGAGTTGTCACAAATCCTTGCCCTCCTCCACTATTCCAAACAAAAAATCTGTATTGTGGTTCGGTATCCTCTTGCATAATCATAAAACCTGTTATTTTATAAATAACTCATTATGAAACTAAATCTTTGTTATAACCCTTGATGCAGCTGCTAGGTTACTAGTTAAATGATTAGGTTTTGAAATAAGATAAGAAGTAAAATATTTGAAACAATGATGCCTTATAAACGGCATGTAATTAAACCAACCAATGAGAAGCGAGGACCTCTGATGGAATAAAATGCTTTCGAAACGCAGGAATTGAAGAGGAGGCAGTTCAGCGCTAGGGAAAGCTGCCACAACATGTGTGTTGTGGAGAGTTAAACGAATAATAAATTAAAAATCGATTTATTAATCACAATTATTTAACTCTGAAGATTTTAAAAGTGCGCAATCCTGTGCTATAATATATTTTGTGCTTTATGGGATTATAATCATTATTTTGCTTAAATCATTGTTGCTTCCCATTTATCATTTCATTTTGAATCTGGCCATCTTAATAAAGAATACAAATGACATTAATTGTTTGAAATTATCCATATATAATCTTAATTCATATATATATATATATATATATATATATATATATATATATATATATATATATATATATATATATATATATATATATATATATATATATATATATAGTGGCGGCTTGTGTAAACTTGGCAAGGAGGGGCTGCAAGTTTATATATATATATATATATATATATATATATATATATATATATATATATATATATATATATATATATATATATATATATATATATATATATATATATATATATATATATATATATATATATAAGACAAAAAATATAAAATAAAATAAATTAATAAAAAAATAATCTATATATATATATATATATATATATATTGTTGCAAATTAATCATCTGCAACCAAGAATATGAGTGGAGATAGAACTTGGTATTCCAGTGTGGTTTTCTAAAAAAGGTATCGTACTTGCCGCAAAAATTATGTACATATGTAAGTGCGTTACGTTCTTCAACAGACTCGGATCTAACGGTACTTCTGAGTTGTCAATTTCCTTTTATTAAAAACCTTTATATTTTTGATAAAGAAAGCCATTATCTTTCATTCTTCTATTAAAAGTTATTAAATATAAATAACAATTTAATAATATATTACTTTAAAATTAAAAGTAATAAATTAAAACTTTAAATGGATTGAAATATTCATCTGGCGATAGCTGGAGTCCGGAACTCATGGGAAGTATGTCAGGTGACAGAATTGCCACACATTCCAAATTTTTATCTTAAAAATATTTCAATGAGATATAAGATGAAATTATTGCTATTGCAATGATTGTATTTGTATTCAAATGTACAAACTAAAATTTATTTATATTTTTTCATATGACTATTGAAAGAAGTTAGTCGTAGAAATGAAATTTACATTTTTAATATACTATTTAAGGTTGGCAAAATTTGTTTTGCAACATGGCCGAAAGCCATTGTGTTTGTAAAATATTTACGTTCAAGTTTTTAAATAAGTTAGAAGCTTTTTATTCAACGAAGAAAATATTTTTAAAACAGACAAAATTACATATTTTAATTTTATTAAACATATGTAACTATTTGTCAGTTTTAAAGATTACAAACTTATTTTTTGCTCTTAATCTAGGGATATTTAGCAACGATTTTTATAGTAATCGTAGTAAAACACCTTGTTAATGAAAGGTGTCTTTGGTATGTACTAGAGAATGGGAAGAGAATAAAGAAAACTATTATTTTAGGGGTAATTGAAGCCTTTACGTCGCAGTTTATACCTGTTCAGCCAATTTAAAAATTAGAAGAAAGCACACACTCTTCTCCTGTTAAAAGATTTTCTTGTTTTTTATTTAAGAAACAGAATTACTTTTCCGTCGTCTGGCGGAGTATAAAAAGGTAAAATTTACATACTCTCGCCATTCTAGCTCATTCTTTATTATGAGAAGGTGTTAGAATTTTTAACCTGCAAATTTTATGGAACTGTGTCTTACCTCCCTTGTATCATTTTAAAGCGTTTATTTAGTTCCTTTATTTTAAATTTGATTTGCAGGTTAAATTATTATCTTTTTTACATTTTTGCATAGTCGTTTAGACTATTGCAAACCCCAGTTAGGTTATAACCTCAATTATAATTGAGGTAGAAAATAAGTCGAGGGTCATGGTTGTTTCTTTTTTTTTATAAAACAACTTGACGGAAATATTTTTAACTGTGCTCGAATTGTTAATTTCTTTAGTTAGTTTTACCGGTACGCCTCACTTTACATTGGTAAGTTTGAAAATGAATAAAAGTACCGTTTCCTATTTTTTGACAATTTAATTCTGAAGTTACTACTTCTTTAGAATTTTCTAGCTTTAAGAGAAGAGAAGCTCGTTAGATCTTCCCTTCTCTGGTGAGTCCTAAGACGAAAATTCTATTGGAGTTTTAACTTAGTCTTTCCTTTATTTTGGTTGACTTCCTACGCGAAGTTGCAGAATATTGAGTTCTGTCTTAAATTCTGTAACTTCCCACGTTAAAAAACAGTCAACTAAATTATCTTCTAGAGTCATCTTTTTCATTTTATTTTCAGATGTGAGGTATTCATCAGTATTTAGGGAATTCCGGATTTTTCAAGTCCTTTACTATCTCTCTTACTTTCTTTCGGTGAAACTTAAACACCTTCTTTGGTGTTCGAAATTTAACAATCTCAGTTTTGACAACAACACCATGCTACACTATTAGGTTTTTTTTTTATTTTTTGTTTTTAGTTCCATACAAACATTTAAAGTGTTAAGTTACATTTTTATA
>SEYY01012696.1:7500-23101 GCA_009176605.1 Armadillidium nasatum
TACTTGATGAAAACTGCTATTGCAATTTTGCATTGTTTTTTTCTTAAGTTGCCATATCTGTCTTATTATTTAAGAAGTGATGTTGGCCTAATTTAGGACTGAAATTTTACAGCCCATATTTTATATAATGGCAATGCTTGAAAAATAATATCGTACCCAAAAATTTGCAGTTGCAAAATGCATTTACTTCTTATTTTCTTTAATGATTTATACTTTTATGTATTAAGTTGTTAAAAAAATGAATTTAAATCACTTTTCTCTGACAAAAATTTCATATTTATATCAACATCCTACGCCTGGTATTTTTAATTTGGAGGGGCTGCAGCCCTGGAGCCCATAATGACGAGCCGCCACTGTATAATATATATATATATATATATATATATATATATATATATATATATATATATATATATATATATATATATATATATATATATATAGTGCCCCGATCTTGAAGGGTGCCAGTGAGAAGGGTAGGGGAGTGCCAGTGACAAGTGAGGAGAAATATGGAGAGTATTTTTAATTCTATTAATCAGATAATCCGATAATTAATCGGATAATACTATAATTAATACTGATAATCCCCTTAATTAATTATGTTGATCCCTTAATCCCCTCCCCTTTTTAACTCTTAATCCTTTAAGCCCCGCCGCTTTTGACATTTTTTCCCACGGCAGTTCCATCCCTTATTTGGCACTCATGGCCCTCATGTGCTAGTGCCAGGGCCTAACTCACGCTCTTTCCTGTGTGCCATTTCTAGCAATTTCTTGCACTTTCCAGTACTTGGCACTCATGGTAGACCATGCCCACTTGGCATGAGGAAAGTGCCAGTGACAGCGACAGCTGGCACTGAGGTTTGAGGGGAGTGCAAATGACAGCTGGTAATGAGGGTAAGGCATCATCCGGCACCGCATCGGTTGACATTCGGTGACATCCGACAACATCCGATGCCTCATTGGATACATCCGTGGACCAATCAGGATGCAGGCACTCTCGGTGATGACGTAACCTGCTATCAACCTTTCCCTGTGACGTCATGACACTGGTTATCATGGGACTATGACATCATCCGACAACCATTTTTTTCATGAACACGTGGTTTTTATTTCCGTAATTTTTTTGTCTTAACTACTTGATTTCTGTCCACCATTTTGACTACTTGGTTTCCGCCATCTTGATTTTGAATTCTCCAGCTATATATTTTTTTTTTGGCCGCTGCTCCATCTATTATGGGAAAATAGATTTTGTTCACCATTTGTTTATGTTCTTGTTCACGTGGTTTTCATACGGGGCATGCGTGTACACACACAGACACTCGCACACCTTATCCTGTGATGTCATGCTATCTTTTTCTAACACTTTCAAAAATTTTCTATTACTTTTTAACACGTGACATCCATGCTAGGCCATGCACTCCCACTCGGTAAGAGGGGAGTGTCAGTGTCAGAAAAGCTGACACTGAAGGTAAGACAACATACGATGCCTCATTAGCTACATTCTGATACATCCGTGAGCCAATCATGATGCAGACACTCTCGGTGATGACGTAACCTGCTATCATGAGGTAATGGAGTCATCCAACCACTATTTTTCTTCTTGATCATGTGATTTTTATTTCCGTAGATATTCTCTTGAGCACGTGATTTCTGTCAGCCATTTTGAACACGAGGTTTCAGCCATTTTGAATTTTCCGAACACGTTGTATTCATCTCTGTAGATTTTCTTCCGCCATTTGAATTTTATTTTATCCACCATTTTTTTTCTTGATCACGTTATATTCGAATGAGTGCACGAGTGTACACACACGCACACAAACATACATATTTTTCATGACGTCATCATCACGTGACATTTTATTTTTTAGAGGAATGTTTAACATTTTTAAATACGAATGTAATAATTTCATGACCATAATTTCATATGACGTTATACATTTTCTTTATTTGTTAGTATTCAAGTCCAGATTCGATATTTTTTTATTTAACTTAAACATACATCTCTGTATTTTATTTATTTATTTTTTATTTATTTTTAATTTTTTTGTATATTTTTTTATAAAGTTTTTTTTTTTTTTTTTAAAGGAGAAACAAAAAAAATACACACACACACACACACACACACACACACACACACATATATATATATATATATATATATATATATATATATATATATATATATATATATATATATATATATATATATATATATATATATATATATATATATATATATATATATATATATATTAAGGAGGAACCAATTTTCAAAATTAACAAAATTAGTTTCAAAAGAAAAGTTTGAATAATTCAGCTGTCTCGTTTTTTTTTTTTTTTTTTTTTTTTTTTTTTTTTTTTTTTTTTTTTAGAAAACAATAGTTTGAAGAATTGAACTGTCTCATAATTATTTTGTTTCAGAAGACAATATTAATTTGACTTTGTTCCGTTTGTTAATCCAAGTGTCCTTGATCAGATCTGATCCTTTTTCACCAATCATTATCGTTGGGGCATTTGTATTCCCAGTAACAATTTTTGGCATTATTGAAGCATCTATAACTCTTAAGCCTGCAATGCCGTGAACTCTGGAAATATATATATATATATATATATATATATATATATATATATATATATATATATATATATATATATATATATATATATATATATATATATATATATATATATATATATATATATAATATATTATATATCATTATTATTATTATTATTATTATTATTATTACTATTATTATTTTTATTATTATTAATCTGTATGACGTACCTTAGTTCAGGATCAATTACCGCACTTGGATCATATGTAGGTCCCATTTTAGCAGTTCCAACTGCATGAAGGCCTACTCGTGTGTGATACCTCATTACACACTCGAAATATTTCTTGTCTAGAATTTCGACTTTTGGGCACAGTGGAACTGATATGTTGACGTATCTGGCGTTAATACTTTTAAGTGCTTTTGTTTCCATCAGTTCTAGTATTATTCTTCCTCCTGATAGAAAATATTGTAAGATTAACTTTCGTTCTTAATTTCAACAATAAGGACTTTCAGTTTGTACTTTTAGGAGACAGTTAGTGGAGAATGAGATATTAAACACAAGAATTTGGACTTTATGTTTATAAATAAGTAAACATCTTTTTATCTTTGAAATTTTTCATTTTCTCACCATTTATCATGATTCTAATATCAAAACATTAAATGCAATTTAAAATATGGAAAAGTATTTAAAAAAAAATTAATAAACTCTAAGTATAATTTCGATTTGAAGAAATAAATAGTAGATAAATTATAAAGACTAAATTGGAAGCAAAATGAGAATTTTGGGACAAGGTTTTCTGTCTTCTAAACTCATCTATTCCTACTTTTTCTAATCTCATTATGTACTTCGAAATGTTGTATCATTATCCTTATACTTTGTTGTTCTTCTAAAGTTTCTAAGACATACTCATCATGCCGTTTTCATCTTTCCACAGTCTCATTCTGTAGGCATAACGTTCTTGTTATTTTTAATTATAAGGACTATATATTCAATATGGAAACTTAAATGTTTTACTTAATTCTCTATAAGGTAATCATGGAAATAAAAATGTTACCAAAACGTAATGGAGCTTTTTCTGAAAATGCGTAAAATATCCTATTTGAGATAAAAATATATCCGAATTGAATTTATGTATTTTTCAAACAACTCACCGTCAAAATCAATTTGAAATATGCAGTTTATTTTTATATAGTCTTTAAACAATAAATAAATTGGTTGGTATTACTTAAAAGCTATTATCATAAATTGACTTACCATCAGCGAGTCTTTCCACATCGGTTTCCTTATCGAAATAATTCATTCTCAACACTGGTTTATCAAACGGATTATTGGACCTAAGTAGAACTCTTCCACGACTCTCTGGACGAATTAGTCCTACTAAGATGGTAAATTTGTTTCCGTTGACTATAGGAAGGGACATTGTTTCATTGGGCTGCAGATAATAAAATATACTTATTTTAGAATTTAGTGAATTTAAAAAGTAAAATAGTAAAATTTTTTGTTAAATTTTATTTAAATGATTCTGATTTAAAACTAAATGAATCTATTTTAAAATTGTGTGAGATAAAAATTCAAATATTTATGTTTGAGTTAAGTTATAATAAGCAGATTATTTCACAATTAATTTCTTTTTGGACTAAAGTCAATTAAGAATTTTTCACGTCAAAACAGATAGGATTTATTTCAACAACGTTTGGTGACCGCTTTCATATTTGGACGAATGCATGAATGTTTGAAGTAAATTAAGGTAATATTATCTTCTACCATGCTGAGAAATAAAGTGTTTACAATTTGCTAGAATTTATTCGTGGTGTTATTCTAGTCAAAATATTTTCTATAATACCTTCATTAAGTTTTTCCCAATGTTATGAAAATGATTTGCGGTTTTTTTTAACCATGTTTGGAGCGGAGAACTTTATTCTCATAGGAAAGTGAAATTTCCTGAAATAGAAGAATACATCTGAATTTTAATTTCGTCCTCTTCTTCATTAATCCTTGACTGAGTTCAAGAATTCATAAGTCGTTAATGTATTTTCACCGGTAAAAAAATTAGCAATTCAAATTTTATAATGATGAAGTAAGTTTCAATAATTTCTTTGCAAACACAACACGCTTAACTTTATCTTCTTAACCTAGATTCTTACTTGAATTCTTTTATTAAATTTAAGTAGTTTAAGAGTATGATCTCGGTTAATAATGCACTTTGTACTACTGTTGAGAAACCGAAATAAATTTTAAAGTTTTCAGGTGTTTTGTGTGTTCTTGACTTTTCGTTTTTATAATTGGTGACAGGTTCGACTTCGCGAGTATTCTCTTAAATTTGAACATCATTTGAGCAGTCAATCCCAATTTTCTCTTAATGCAATTTTGGTTTAATATTTTCAATATAACATAAAAACAGACCCAGTGGTAAAATATTTTATTGGTTTTGCCTTTTCATTACCATCCTCAATAATATGTGAGAAATTAATAATAGCTTAACTTTATTTTTTTAAGCACATTCAAAAATAATTTCCATTGTAATTTAAATTACATTAAAAATAAAGAAATTTTTATTTGTTTTTTTGTTTCAAAACTTAAAGAATTCCTTTTCGCAAATAACATTAATAAATTTCGAATGGGTTTTGAATCGGAAGCACAATCAGTAAATACAATACAGATGACATTGGTCATATAATTTGAATATATTGTGAGATGTTAAACCTTTTCATTAGCGTCTTTTTAAACAAATCTGCGTTGTCTTTTGCTTTCACTTAATTTTAAATCTTTGCAGTAAAAATTAAATAATTTCTACAATTTCCGAGATGAAACTCTGAGTAATAAAAATAATAATAATTTTTTAATTTATAAAAAAAAAATTTGTAAATATTAGTTTTCCTATATTTCACCTCATCACTTATGTTTGTTCTCCGCCTCTTTCATTGACCAGTGACAGAATAATTGGAAGGACTTGAAACAATCTTGTAAATCTGGTTGGGAATCCATAGAAGTTTGGAACTTGGAGTTCAAAAATGCTGTTACTTCAGCTCCCACAGAAGAAAGGGGACCTAGAATGAATTATGAGATATTATTAATTATTAATAATAATAATAATAATAATAATAATAATAATAATAATAATAATAATAATAATAATAATAATAATAATAATAATAATAATAATAATAATAATAATAATAATAATAATAATAATAATAATAATAATAATAATAATAATAATAATAATTATTATTATTATTATTATTATTATTATTATTATTATTATTATTATTATTATTATTATTATTATTATTATAACTGAACAATGGAATAAACTTCTATAAAACATACCCAAATCAGCAACACTTCCAACATTTCATTAAATGCCAAAGATTACTTGCTATAAAAATAATAAAAAATCCAACTTCATCACACTTATTCCTAACTTTGCCAAAACGGCAATAGTTATTATTATTATTATTATTATTATTATTATTATTATTATTATTATTATTATTATTATTATTATTATTATTATTATTATTATTATTATTATTATTATTCTTCTTCTTCTTCTTCTTCTTCTTCTTCTTCTTCTTCTTCTTCTTCTTCTTCTTCTTCTTCTTCTTCTTCTTCTTCTTCTTCTTCTTCTTCTTCTTCTTCTTCTTCTTCTTCTTCTTCTTCTTCTTCTTCTTCTTCTTCTTCTTCTTCTTCTTCTTCTTCTCTTCTTCTTCTTCTTCTTCTTCTTCTTCTTCTTCTTCTTCTTCTTCTTCTTCAAAGATAAAAAACTTTTCCAAATATATACTCAAAAAATTTTGTTTACCCACACTTACTACATAATTTCCAGTATGGGGATGTGCAAGTGTATACCTGCTACAACCCTTAATAACACTACATAAAAAAATAATTCGTATATTATGTGGATCACGAAATTATTATTAACATATTAGAAAACTTTTCAAAAAAATTATTCATACACAAACTACAAGATATGCTCACTCTTACAATGACTACCCACATTTTCAGTCATAAACGGAATGTCAAATGAATGGGCTTGTACAACTTTTACATAAAGTTGCATAACTAAAAATCAATTACAGAAACAATATAAAGAAAAGACATATCGATTGTGAATGCAGTTCCTTGTTCAATATTATAATATCTCACCATTCACATATTGGGCTTACACCCTGAAACATAATAATAAGTTAACCTTTATAAATAACAATCTTAAACTAAAAGATACTAACGGAGAATCTTATGATTCATTTTGGGAATAAATATAGAGCAATTGTATTAGAATTGTAAGATAGTATACATTGAATATTCATAATCATATAAACACATTAATGAGAACTGTTAATTTTGAAGAGATGATATCTCTACAAATATTTTCAGCATTATATCTAAATTGATCAATTATAGATAAGGTTCTATCTTTTTGGTTACTCAAGACTATAGCATATTTAAATCTCGTGTTGAATAGTATCATAAATACATATTATATATCCTTACACTATATATACTAATATAATATACCTAATATATAAATAATCATATAACAATTTTTACCTTATTATTATTTATTGTAAATATTTATATATTATATATAATAATAATAATATTTTTTTTTTTTTATTTTAATAATAATAATAACTGAAATCAAAGCAGTCATAGACATATATAGCATTAGTAGTATTAATAATATTAATAGTATTAAAGAGCTTCCAAGGATTTTATTTAATATTATTATTATTATATTTAAATTATAAAATAAACACAACAACAGCCATAATAATAGAATAAATAATATTAACAATAATAAAAAAAAAAAAAAATTATTATTATTTATTATATTATTATTGTTTATATATTATTATTATGTATATATATACTTATTATAATCTGAGTTAAAATCTATTATATCGGTAATTATTAAATTAATAATATTATATATTTTTATTTATTATATTAATTAATATTATATTATAACTTTACTACTTATTATTATTATTAATTTAACTTAAGTTTCATTTGTTCTTAGTTCGTCGTTAACTTCTCAACTTAATTAAGATATTTACATACATTAATATAGCTTGCCATATTAAATATATATACCTACTTATTTAGTCGTTAATTATTATATTATTTATGGGTAATACTTATTGTGCTTAACTATTATAATGTTTAAGACTATTGGAAGTGATTTATTTGAGGAGGTTGTTATTTAATTGTCATTGATTCACTATTAGTATGCAATTGTGCTCGATATAGAGTATGGAGCAGTCCGAGATTTTGGTTGAGAGACATTAATCCTAAAAGAACTGGAGGTATATATAAGAGGACAATGAACTATAGTATTGCATTGTAATTATTTTATGAATGGAGATAAAACAATCTTCTGGGAGCTAAATCGAAGTGCATGAACCCCTGAATGGTGCCAATGACCTTCCGTGAATACCCTTGTGTCTACAGACAGCAAGGTCGCACTTTTGATCGAGAGGCAGCTATGTACATCGGGAACAATATCATTTAAAATTACTTGTAATCTTAGATAAGAGTAGGAACCCTTTACTGAAAACCCTGTAGTAGGGCTCGGATTACCGCTGTAATTATACCTCTGAATAAAATATTGAAAATTTGCAAAGTTGAGGAAATATTGTTGACAATTATTATTTTAATTTATACTATTATTTGTGATGTAATATTATTATTATTATTAATTATCTTATTATTATTATTTTTTTTTTTTTTTTTTTTTTTTTTTTTTTTTTTTTTTTTTTTTTTTTTTTTTTTTTTTTTTTTTTTTTTTATATTATTTAATTTTATTTTATTAATTATTTATACTATTATTATTATTATTTTATTATGTATTATTTTTAAAGTTATTACTATTAAATAAATTATATTACTATTATTATTTTTTTTTTTTTTTTTTTTTTTTTTTTTTTTTTTTTTTTTTTTTTTTTTTTTTTTTTTTTTTTTTTATTATAATTTTTTTATAATTATATAATAATTAATTAATATATAATAATAATATATTAAATAACTTATTATTATATTATTTTAAAGTTATTAATATTTTTAAATAAATATATTTAATTATATTAATCTATTAACTTATTTTTATTATACCTTCGTTTGATATTAAGTATTTATTGTTATTTATTATTTAATTATTCTATTATTTATATTATTTATTATATATATATTATTGCTTATTTTCACATAATTTACTTTTATAAAAATTTGAATTATTAATGGTAGTAAATTGTGTTTAATTTGTCAGCTATCATTAGGTTTTTATATAAGTATTAGTTTTACTAAGACAATTTATTTCTCCTTTTATTTTCCTCTAATTTTATTTTATCATTATCATTATTACTATTTCTAATGTCAAATTATTTATTTCGTTTGTATTTTCAATTTTTTGTCTTTAAACAGTTTATTTTTGGGCAATTTTACCTGATTTAAAATGGAATTTCAGTATATCGAGTCTCTGTGTATATTTTGTCATTTAGATTTTTTTAATTTGTGGCTTTTTTTACTTAACTCTCCATTGAATTTTCATTATGATTTTTAATTATATAATATTATTTTTTTATATTTATGTTAAATATTTTATTATTAATTTATATTTGTATTTATTTACTTAGTATAGTATTTATTTTTATTTATATTATGATTATTATATTTGTTTTATTATTTTAATATAAGTGGTTATTTAATTTGACACACAGTACGCTTCATTTTATAGAATTTTTTTTTCGTTTTAGCTATTCTTGGGAATTAATTTTCTCCGTTTTTCTATTTTGTGCCAATAATGTGAATCTCCATTATTATAGTATATATAAAAGGTTCATATCATTATATATTATACCAACGATCATTATAGTAGTTTTAATATAACATACTATATTATATTATAATTTAACTATAAGAGCTTGTAAATTGTAAAGTAAATTTTAATTTAATTAATTTTATAAGTAATGTATATATTTGCAATAAAATCAGATTAACACTAACTATTTATAATAATTATTGACAAAAGTTATGTAATTATAATAAGTTTTAAGGTATTTAAGTATTTTTGGAACTTATATATGTAAGTAGATGAATTCTCGAAAATATATATTATTACAAAGCAAAGAGTAAAACGTACTGGTAATGTTTACTTGATATCCTGTCATAGTCTTATGAAACGAAATTTATTTAATTAATTGGTTATTTTAATATAATAAATAGAATGCTTGAAGTATCTTTTTAAAAGATATATTTTATTATTATTTAATTATTATTAATTATTATTATTATATTAGTTCATATATTTTATTATTATTATAACTTTATTCATTATTTTATTCGCAGTCTAGTTAATTCATTTATTATATATTAAATTAAATATTTATATAATTTATATCATTATATTTCTTTAATTATATAATTATTTTTATATTATCATTAATAATAATAAAGCTTAATTAAGATATATTATATTTATATTACCTTATTTATGATTAATATTAATTAACAATCTATATTTATATATAATGATAATATTTAATTTTTAGATATAATTAATTATAACTATAAAATTATAATTATAAATCAGAATATTAAAAGTCATAGTCTTTATATATTGTGCGATCGTTTTTTTCATTATTACAGTTCAATGATACCTTGTCAAAACCAAGTTAACTATAAGACAATAGAGACTATGTTTAATGATTAGGTCGAATACGGGTTACATTGTGGCCTAAAATTCCTTAATAGAACAACTTTGGGCCAGGATGTCATTGTTAAGTTGATGTCATGGAATAGAGTGAAACAAATTGATATCATTTAGTGAAGTGACTTAGTAATATAACTTTACTTGATCATTGTAAATATACCAATACTATTTACAAACCTAATCTTAAATTTAATTTGAAAAAAAAAAGTGTTGTAATCACTTGGTGTTAGTGATGACAATGTTTGATTATGAGTATTGTGAGAAGAAGGTATTTATTTATTAATTAATACTATATATATTATTAAGTATTATTCTGATAATTATTATTATTATTTATTCTACCATTTGTATTAATTAATTCTCTCTTGCTTCACTTATCTGTCACTTTTTATGATTTATGTTTATTGAATGGTAAATTATTATCTATAAAATGATTATTTATTATGTATATATTAAATTTTTCATTCATATAAATAATTAATATTTGAAGAAATTGAGGAACTCTAAACTCTTATTTGAAGATTTTTAATGTTATTAAATAAATATGGCACATCTTTTAAAATCCTAAGGCACACATTTTCTATTTCCTCTCATATTTATTGTATTTGATAATTATCTCATTCTAAGGCTAATTTCCAGATATTTTTTTTTAGCGTTAATGTTATTATTGTGTCATTACTTTTTCACCATTATGTTTCAAGTATTATCGTAAAAATGACAACCCCAAGGAAAAATAAAGATATTATAATGTGGTTTCGATTAAAGAGTTGGACTTTAATTAACAAGAAATATAAATTTCAAGAATCTCCTTTTGCATAGTGTGCATGACTTTCTCCCCTAAAACGATATCTCGATAGTTGTTCTCCTCTTCTCTTTTTATTTATATTGATCGTGGTGAATAATCAGTATGTACTTTCTTCAATATAATCACCTCTCACTGCTACCTTTCTATGTCACCCTTTAAGATTGGTTAACCATATAGATTTTTCTCATATCAAGTTCTTTATTCTCGATAACCATATCCATATCATGGAATATGCTATCACCCATCGCTGTTTTTTTAACTTTTGCATATAAAGAGTGTTTAAGAATATGTTTTCTTCTCTCACTCTTCCTCTTATAATCTCAGTCAAAATGATATCTAAATGTGTTAAATATTTATTTCCAATTTTATTGCTTATGGAAGCTGTAGATTGGCCATTGAAACTCGTTGGGTTCTGAGGAAAGTCAAAGCAGAGCACGCTCTTTAGGCGAATGGGTATTTTGATGAAGGCCTTGTCACTTCAAACTGCAAATCATACATGCTCTCGTCCTAAAATGTAATTATATCATTCTCCTATTCCAAAGCTCAATAAGCCAATTCTTTTGAAGAGATGGATCAAGGAAGATATTGGTTCTACTTGTTTGCCTACTGAGCTATACCATCACCAAACGCAATATATCAAGCTGGTACTGTCTGTTCAACAAAATATCCCAGAGATGAAAGAGAAAACTCACACCAAACTTGTAGACTACATAAAGGGCTAACATAAACGTTCCCTTTTTCCCTCCTGCTCACGCTTTTAATCTCCCCACTATGACGTAGCACCTTATTCCACACAGCGACGAAATTCTATCCCTTAGGGTAAAATATAGATTTTATTCTCGTTTTCTATCCGCTGAATCTCAGACAGGCAAAAAGCGATCAAATACAAATTTCGTGATTTATCGCCTCCTCAACATAAATAGCTTGTTTTCGCCATTACAATAAAAAATTCGTGTCTCACCCCTGCTCCAATCTAATATTTTATCACATTACTAGTATTTCATTAAGTTCATTTCCCAATGAACAAGAGTAAAAAGAATCGTGGAAAGGACACATGTTAGCTTTCCTCCTCCAGATTACCATTGTTTTTTTCCTACCGTTAAAAAATTATCATATTGTCTCCTAATTTCTTTACATCTCTTGTTATAATAACACCACAAGGTTTCTTTTCTCCTCCAATACCAGTAGCAGGCGCTATTCAGTATGTCTTGTTTACATTAATTGCAAATACACAGTTAATATAACCTCTATTTTTATGAGCTGCTTTGATCCACAATCTTCTCTAGTACAATACTAACTTCGGGTTTCCTCACTATTCAAGGTAGATCTATTCCTATAAGATTTAGCCGTCGGTTAAAAAAATATTTTCGTATTGGTACCTTCTCAACAGGTTGAAAGTTCGTCCTTGACCATCTCTTCACCTATTCAAAGGGACAACGAATGTGTAATTGTACAGATAAGGGGCTTTTCCTGTAATGTAATTAAATATCCTAGTTTCTTTCTCATACTTCAACGATTCATTTTAATGGAATTATTAACCATAAATGTACCAATCAATTTTCTTCAACAGGGCTAAAATATTTGTAGTTCGACTGCGAATATTAGTCTGAAATACACACTTGACTGCCATTAATTACATTAGCCACGTCTTGTTCTTCTCAAAAATTATCCTCTCTCAATTCCAATTCTATATTCCAAAAATCATTTCAAAGATATCTGGTCGGCTAATCATGCTCGGCTACAAATGGCAAATCTCCTCTTTGGAATTTCCTAATTATCGGATTCCACTCTGTCACTCCTCTCCTCCCAGTCAATTTTTAGTTTCGTTTGCACTCTTTTATTATGGGGTAATCATATTACCTGTATTTATGAACTGTTCGAATGTGTGGAAACACCAGGTTTCCCAAAAAGTTCCCCTCGCATTACTTTAATTGTACCGGAACATTATCCATCATTCATGAAATCCTTCCTATCTCGCCTATACTCCATATTCCACTACTTTCCACTGGTATCATAAATCTTTCCACCAGTGAGCTCTTACGCATTTTGTTCCTATTTTTCATCCCAAATCTATTATAGTATATAATAGTTAATTATATATATATATATGGTTTTATTTTACCATTCACCTTTCCTTATATAATATATATCCATTACATACCATAATATATTATATATACTTATATATATAAACAAATGAAGTAAGTAATTATACTATATATTACATTAATATGTATACCATCATTTGTCATCATTCCCTTTTAATATTCCGGTTATTGTTTAATTGTGATCTTTTTCCCCAGTTAAGAAAAATAAATTTTGAAATTAATAGACAAGAAAATTTACAGCAATTACGCAATTCAATTCTGTTTATATAACAATAAAACCCCTTCAAGATTTTGTATTGTTTCTAACTTGATATTTTGGCACAGGTAAGCAGATATTTCAGAAGTGAAATTTTTGGGTGTATATTACATAAAAAGAAATAAAAATATATAATACAACCTATTAATCAAAATTTTGTAAAAGTATTGCAGTACCTTTTTGAAACAATTCGTAAGTCATATTTTGTAAGAGACTGTTCTGCAGTTCTTCTAAAGTGATAGGCTTGTCTGTAACGAATTCCATGAACAACCCAACGTGGTCTTGAAGATTGAAACCTACTGGAAGGTCTTTAATTAATGGAATCTGTTGAAAGGATTTTTGAATTAGTCATTTTTTATGATTAGGTTAGGTTAGGTTTGTTGAAAGTATTTTTTAATTACTCATTGTTCATAAATTAAATCAATTTTCTCCTTAGTTACTTGAAATATAATCTTAATATATATATATATATTATATTATATATATATATATATATATTATATATATATATATATATATATATATATATATATATATATATATATATATAATATATATATATATATATATATATATATATATATATATATATATATATATATATATATATATATATATATATACATATTAATCCTTAAGATGATCTGTTGGACCAATTCCGGAAAGCATCAAGATTTGCGGAGTGTTAAAAGTTCCTGCAGACAATATAACTTCTTTCCTTGCAAGAACATCATGATATTCACCGTACCTGAAGAAACGAACACCGTAGGCACGATTAGTGGCAGAGTCTATCAAAACCTGAAAAATAAATTCAGTCTGATATATTGTTGAAGGATTGTGGTTAAAAATTTATATAACCTTTGCATGTGGATTTGGTTTCAGATTTAATGAAACGAACACTATAGGATAATAAAAATTTATAAAAAGTCGAGTTTGTTTTTTTTTTGAATTTGTAAATTCAATTTGAGTTTAATAAGACATGTTTTCAAAGTTTAAAAAGTCATGGGGAATAAAATCATTTTTTAATCCAAATTTAAAAATTTCTAATCTCAACTAGTCTAAATTTTAATGATTTTATTTTTTTTATTTAGAGGAAGATAGTTTTCAAGTTATTACATAATTCTATTTTTGACTTGAAAAAAAGCTTGCTTTATTAAAATAATTCAAATTTCAAAATCTTTTTACCTTCGTAACATGAGAGTGTTTTGCGATATCTAAATTTTTTCTTTTTCCAGCAGGAAGGAGAAATGCTTTGTTTGTTGAACATCGATAACCATCCCTTATTGTAAATTGTATATTTCCGAAAACTAAAAATTATTAATAACGTATATAATTATTATTATTATTATTATTATTATTATTATTATTATTATTATTATTATTATTATTATTATTATTATTATTATTATTATTATTATTATTATATTATTATTATTATTATTATTATTATTATATTAATATGCATAATGCTTGCATCTTTTATTCATACAAAGGTAGCCAAAAATTGTTAATTTAATCCACAAAAAAAAACCCTTTTACGGCATCTCCCAACTGCAGCTATATCTGGTTACACGGATAATAATAATAAGTAGGTTCATTTGCAGTTGACTACATTATTAGTAATTCATCCGTGTAAGAAAATGTTGTTAACCTCTCAGATATGACAAATAAAAATCGTTATTAAGAAAAACGGCAAAGCATTTGCTATGTTACCTCAGTCCTCTCTAAGTTTCCTACTTCTGTGTGCCATATGTGCTAAGTTATTTGCCAGCCCCTTAAAATATCAAAAAGTGTATCCAATTATCGAATTATAAGTGCTTGCATATTACATTGCATCATTATTATTATTACAGTAAATTAATTCCCACGAGAATATTGTAAATATGGTCAATTCGAGAAACTTAGCTAACGCCACTACCAGCAATATTAACAACAGCAAATATAATAATAACCACTCAAACAACAACAACAACAAAAATGAAAGGATGAAGAAAAAACCGAGGGGAAAAGGATAGGGAGCATCTTTCATTTAATGACAGTATCACAGAAAATCAGGAAAATGATCTTTTAAACTTTTCCCCATCTCTTCTACTTACTTCAAGTCAAAGCGAGTCTGGGAATTCATAGCTACTTTCAATGATAAATAGCTTGAAGGAAGAAATC
>SEYY01012697.1:10000-12500 GCA_009176605.1 Armadillidium nasatum
GAACACCCAACCTCAGAGCTTGTTTAGAAAGAGGTAATGTGATCTTTCAAGAAAGATCACAAGAAAAAGAAACACCGAGAATATTAAGGAGAGATGAAGGTTTGAGTTGCGTGTTTTCGAAGAAGATATCGTAGTTATGTGGAAGATTGTGTCGAGTAGAGAGATGGAGGAATTGAGTTTTTGAGGCATTGAAAACGACTATGTTTCTGCCCCATTTTGAAATAGAGATAGATCAGAGGTTAGTTGCTCAAGGCCACCCTCCTTGCCTCTATAACTGTTGGGAGAGGCGTCTTTCAAAATGAAAAGAGTAATGAAGGGTGGAACATCAGCATAGGGCGGATAGGAGATGAGTAATAAGAGAAGGTATTAATGAAAGCAGAAAAAGTGTTGGGGATAGAAATCCTTGAGGAACACTATTACTAGATTTATAGATGAACGGTGGCCGTCTACAACTGCTATAGAACGACCGGAAGAAATCAGAGAGAAGGAGAGAAAGATAGATCCGAAAGAGGAAGTTGGAAATCAAAGCTTTGTGCCAGACTCTATCGAAAGCTTTCGATATGTCCAGTGCCACAGCAAAAGATTCACCGAAATGCCGAAGAGCGGAGGACCAAGAGTCAGAGAGAAGGGAAAGAAGAGTAGAGCGTTTCTTTCGAAAGCCAACTGGCGATCTGAGATAAATTAGAAGAATTGAGAGTTTTCCAAATCTTTTGTTAAGGATAGATTCGAAACTTTAGAAAGAACGGAGGTAAGAAATAGGACATAGTAGAGGGCTGAAGGGTCCCCATTCTTCGCACAGGCTGAATGAGGCATTTCCAGCAAGAAGGGAAGGTTGAAGTAGAAAGACATAGACGAAATAGTTTACCAAGGCAGGGTGCAAGCTCGGAAGCACAAGTTTTGAGAACACAGGAGGAATACCATCAGGACCGTACGCTTCTTAGTGTAAGCTCAGAGAAGCAGAAGTGACGTCTTAAAGAAATTACAATTTTAGGCATAAAGAGTTAGAGGATAGGAACAGCTATATATATATATTATATATATATATATATATAATATATATATATATATATAGTGTGTGTGTGTGTGTGTGTGTGTTTGTGTTTTTGTGTGCTTGCTTAGATGTGTGGGTGTATGTAGGTTTGCTTGTGCGTATCTATTCGAACCGCTTGAATTCGGAGAAAATACTAATTGAATCTTGCATAGCTAAATCTATTTCCATTGTTTTAAAAAGAATTCAGAAGCAGTTGAATACAAAAAAAAAAAGAAAAAAAAATGAGAAAAATAATCTTTCTGTACGTAGAACAACTTGTATTAGTTTAATTTTAGGTCTGTGCATATGAACGAACTTTAATACACAGTAGGGGAATTCTGAAGGCATTTCTAAATTCTCATTTAATTACCAGAGCATTTACGAGGCCATTAGTGCTGTAATTGAAAAGTGGAATAAATTGTTTTACATTTAAAACAATGTTCGGTTTATGATTGTTAATGCAAATGAAAATCGTGTTAACAGTTTTTAATTTAATAAAAAAATTACAATAATTATCGATTCTGACCCTATTAAATTCTTTTTATTATTATTATCCTCTCGTTTGAAATTGTAAATTTATATAATGAGATATATTTCTCTCCCAATATATATATATTATATATATATATATATATATATATATATATATATATATATATATATATATATATATTATATCTTAAACTAAAAATATAAATACTGTGATTAATAATTTGGTATCTATAATCTTATTTTGCTTAAAACAATTTATTTGTTCGTATTTTCTATATAGAAAATTAATGTCTGCTATTGGGCTCGAACCAATAACCTTTAAAAATGGTACGCCTTGCGCGCTAACCACTCTGCTACGGCAGTATAAAATGGAATTGCATTGGAACTTGCTCATGATCTAAAGTCAAAAAGATCAGGAAGTGAAATACTGCTTATTAATAATTTGATATCGATCTTTTCTTAATCTATTACAAAATGTTCTCTATAATGATATTAATGAAATACATCGAGATTTGAAGAAAAGTTAGAAGATGAAAGTGAAATTTAAACTTAATAATAATAATAATAATAATAATAATAATAATGATAATGATGATAATGATAATGATAATAATAATAAAAAAAAAGAATTAATAATGGAAAAAAAAAAAATAATGATGATAATAATAAAAATAATAATAATAATAATAATAATAAATAATTTTAAAAAAGTGGAGTCAGTAAATTCATTTCAATCTAATCATCCCTAACCCATCACTCTTTCAAAGTTGGAGGGCTTTATTTGGGCCACCTGACCCCGAAACGAATTAAAAATTGAACTTTTTTAAAAAAAAATAAAAAAATTCATCTCGTGCGTGAAATTCGAATACGCGAAATTAAATTGAAATTTGCTTGAAGCATATAAATGAACTGTGGAGTTCAATTTTAATACTTTGCGTTCTTTTTTATAAAATCGAAAAAAGACAATTTCTGACACAT
>SEYY01012698.1:0-18453 GCA_009176605.1 Armadillidium nasatum
GAAAGAAATTTCGAGTGTGCCATTTGTTATAAGACATTCATTGCGAAAGCGTCCTTCCTCAGGCATTTGAAGGTTCACACCAAACCATCTCGAGGAAATGGTAAGAATTGTGTAAATACATTTACATTTTATAAGATACTTCATAATCAACAGAATTAAGTTTGGTTTTATCAGTTTAAATTTCTGTTTTATCTTTTATATCAAATATTTGGTATCTATTATTTATCTCTTATGTAGCATCTGTCATTTATATGGTATTTTATTACATGAATTTTATCACTGGTTTACATGTTATAGTACTGTATTTTTTTTTCATTTATTTTTTTTTTTTTTTTTTTTTTTTTTTTTTTTTTTTTTTTTTTTTTTTTTTTTTTTTTTTTTTTTTTTGTGGTAAAATTTTTTTTTTTTTTGCGTAATTTCTCTTTTATATATAATCAATATTACCTTTTTAATTAATATACCTTTATAGGCTCGGTTCCTTCTACAAGTAAAATCAAAACTGAAGATACGACAGATACTAAACACAGTATCGATAACTGGAGTCACGGTGACTTAAACAGTATGGAGGATGGAGATGGTGATGCTGTGGAGACGCTTAGCGATGGAAATGACTTCTCTGAAAATGATTCTGAGCTTGAAAGTTTTTTGAATGAAAAGGTAAGACATAGTTTGAGTCTTTGTCGGTTTAGGGTTGGAGTTCGTTCCATGATTGCAAGAAATTTTGAAGAATCGTTGAACATAAAACTTTGTTAAATCTAGAATATTTTTTGTAATATTTGCATCAACCTGAACACTCAAACATCACTTTAAAAAAAAAAAATAATAATAATTTTTTTGATTTAAAATAGGAAAATTGTTTGGAAGCCAAGGTAGTTCTGTTTAAAATATATCCAGCTGAAATTATTATTTTATATATATATATATATATATATATATATATATATATATATATATATATATATATATATATATATATATATATATATATATATATATATATATATATATATATATATATATATATATATATATATATATATATATATATATATATATATATAACTATGTCCTTTGTTAAACAAAGACCTTTCTTCATTTGTTGATATAATCCAATAGTAACTCCAGATATAAGTTTGACTTCTTAAACCCACTTTAGAAAACTTACTCCGGTTAGAAGCCAAATTTGATAATTTGGAAATATCTTCTATTATTTTATCACAACATTCAAATTACCTATAAACAAGTTTATACAATGCCATACATTTTCATTGTAAATTAGACACACCTACCTTATTGGTTTACTAATGTAACTACTTTAGTACCTTAAATTTAAGAACCTTAAGAAACATTGCATCTTGCAGACCTTACAAGATAATTCTTATGGCGCTGTCCACCTAATATCTTATTTTCTCCATCTGAACTCAAAGATATCTTATCTAAATACAAAAATCATATCTTTCTATTTTTTTCACTCTTTATTTGTGAATCTTAAACTTGGAATAGTAATTTGGCTTTAATTATATTAAATTATCCATAAAAATTTAAAAAAGAAATGCACAACATTAATTAAGATTGAGTTATGATTCATAATATTCTTTTTAATTGTACAGTGAAAAAATCCAACTTATAAATCCTATGCCTTATCAAGTTAAATTTTTGAAATTTTTGAAATTTTAAATTTAAAATTTTTTTTTTTTTTTTGTGTTGTGTGTGTGTGTGTGTGTATTTCATAAGATTTTTTGAAAATTTTGGAGGAGATGTAATTGGATGAATTATAAAACTTCAACTTAGACTATTTCTCTGTACACAACGGTTTGACATCTGGTCACATTTCAATGATTAGTTTTGAGTGGCACTATCTTAAAAAAAAAAAAAAATAAAAATATATATATATATATATATATATATATATATATATATATATATATATATATATATATATATATATATATATATATATAATATATATAATATTAAAAATAATTAAAAAAAAAAACACAAAACTGTTATAATAATTAATGAAACCACTAAATAAAAACAATAAAAATAATAAATTAAAAATTAGGGGAATTAACAAATTGTTAAGACCTGTTAAAATAGAAATAGGCTAAAACTATAAAACACACTCTATATTTCAAGGAATAACTCCTTCTCATCAGGTGCGATTAATAGTAAGGTTTAAGAAAGGAACACAATTAGTCTTAAGTGATCACTTATAAGGGCACGAAAACATAACAAATATAAGAAAAACATAAGGAAAGAGCGCAGACGCAGAAGCAATACATGCAAACACACAAAAATATACACACGCATTTTAATTCATACGAATTATATTGGTTACTTATTTATTTTGTTTTTGTTATTCATATATTAATTTTTGCTAATTTATTTTTGTTATAGTGCTGACCTGAAATGTATATCTCAGTTTCCTATTTATCCTTAAATGTAGGTTCCAATGAACAAAATATATATATATATATATATATATATTATATATATATATATATATATATATATATATATATATATATATATATATATATATATATATATATATATATATATATATATATATATATATATATATATATATATATATATATATATATATAATATATATATATATATATATATATATATATCCCTCTTTCGGAATCTATCCTTCTCTCGGTGACCTCTCTTGATTTCCCTTCCGGTCGTTCTATAACAGCTGTTGTAGACGGTAATCGTTCTTCCTTTAAATCTATTAATAGGATCTGTCCTATCCCCCAACACTTTTTCTACTTTTCATTAATGACCTTCTCTCTGTTACTTCATCTCCTACCCACTCCTACCCTTGCTGATAACTCCACCCTTCATTACTCTTTTCAGTTTGAAAGTCGCCCTTCCCAACAGCAGTTAATAGATGCAAGGAAGGTAGCCTTGGAGCAGCTGACATCTGATCTATCTCGCATTTCAAATTGGAGCAGAGAAAACATGGTTGTTTTCAATACCTCAAAAACTCAATTCCTTTATCTCTCTACTCAACACAATCTTCCACACAATTATATCTTCTTCGAAAACACTCGACTCAAACCTAACATTCCTTAATATTCTTGGTGTTTATTTTTCTCGTGATCTTGGAAAGATCACATTACCTCTCTTTCTAAACAAGATTCTAAGAGGTTAGGTGTTCTGAGGCGCCTTCAGTATTTCTTCACCCCAGTTGCTTGCTCTGTATAGGGGTGTTGTTCCCCCCTGTATGGAGTACGCCTCACACATCTGGGGTGGCTCCACTCATACATCTCTCCTTGAAAAGGTGGAGGCTAGAGCTTTTCGTCTTATCAACTCTCCTGCTTTCACTAATTCTCTCCAGTCTCTTTCTGCCCGTCGAATTGTTGCGTCGCTCTCTCTCTCTCTCTCTCTCTATACTATCTCTATTACAATGGACACTGCTCTTTTGAACTCTCCCGTCGCATACCTCCTTCATTGAGAAGGGCTCGTGCGACTCGTCTTTCTACACAGTCTCATCCTTTCTCTGTTCAACACTGCCCCCAGACTTAACCGTTATGCTCAATCTTACATGTACTCTACTGGTAAAGTCTGGAACAAACTCCCTTCATCTATTTTCCCAACTTCCTATGACTTAAGCACCTTCAAACGACATGTATCAGGTCATGTCTCCCTTTAATTTGACCAAGTTTCCGACTTTCCTCCTAACTCTGGTGGAAATTTTAGCAGGCTTCTGGCCCTTGTCCACCAGAGGTGATATATATATATATATATATATATATATATATATATATATATATATATATATATATATATATATATATATATATATATATATATATATATATATATATATATATATATATATATATATATTATATATTTATTATATTTTCCTGTATGCCCAACCATTTGATACCTATGTGCGCCATACCCAATTCAAATGGGCAGTATTATGACTTGCTCAAATGTTTGGGTAACTATGAACATGGGATAAGTAAATGTTTATAACAACTGATTTTATCCACTCGGAATGTTTCATAAAAATTGGATGAATTGTTAAGTGTATTAAATTATTAATTTTTTCAGAATTTTTAATTAGAGCTATACAGAGTAATTAAAAAAGTAAAAAAAAAAAAAACTAAAAAGATTTTTTTTTTTCGTATTTGGATATTCTTTAGAGTAGGTATAAATTTTAAACTATTTATTTTAGTGCACTTAAATTCTGTTATTTTCAAGAGCATCTAAAATCGACCACTCAATTTGGGAGATAATCTAAAAAAACTGTTGGATAGACAGAAAAGTCTCTAAATTGAGACCTTGCAACAGTCCTAATTTTACGTACTCTGAAAGTTTCATAAAAATTTAATACATAAAAAATCATAGAGCAAATTTTCAGTTTCAACAATTCAACAATTTTTAATTTAGCTTGTCCCTTAATTTAACACCCCCCTCCTTGAATAGGGCTCTGCCCGTGAGTGGTGGTAATGTGTAAGCAAAAAATTTAAAATTAAAAAAATTAAACTAATATCTATTATACAATTAAAATTATTAAACTGTATTACTGCAATAGTTCATAAAGAATATTAGATGCATTTAAATATTAAAAATCCGTAAGATTCATTTAAAGGATCTACCAGAAATAAAACAAACAATTATTGTAAATCTATGTATATCACCAATTCCTACAATTATATAGGAAATCAAGCTAATTCAGAGTTTTGCACAAAAAACAAAACCATCCAACTCAATAAAAGAAAAATCCAGCCTGCCAAAATTAGAGCTTTGTAAAATTCTCTGGATTCGGATTCTTTTACATTACTCTACTCCGATTTTGTTTGTTCACCTCTCTCATCGTGACTCGAATTTGAAAAATATGCAGTTCTAAATTTCTTAAACATTCTCTTGGAAAAGATATTTGTCTTAAACTTGAGGAATGTTTTTTTTTTACCATCATTATTTCTAGCTCCTTCAATCCATCTGACCCAGCATTCCCCCTCCAAATCCAATCACCCTGCGGATATAGTCTTATACTGAAAATATCTTTCCACTCTTACTTAGAAATCTACAGTAAATCAACACCATTGTTTACATTTATATCTAAAACAAAAGATTTATGTTTATGCCATTTTTCCTAGACTTCAACCTCTCACATATTCACAACATCTCAATCTTACTATAGAACTAATGGCTATCTTTTACATTTAACCCTTGACAAAAATAAACCCATTGACATTTATTGCGACTCGAACAGCATCTTGTAAACGTTAAAAATCCACATGCTCGAAGAATGCAGTGATTTCCACTATGTAAATTTCATCAATTTCATTTCACAGAGAACCATCCTGTCTGAGGGATAGACAGACTTTCGCTAAGCAGACATCAAACTCTCTACCGCATCAACTCCACAACTTGTTTTATTTTACTATACTGAATTCTATATGCCTCCTCTATATTTCATTGCTTTGGTCCATTATTAACAGTTTATAAACCATCCCACTTTAATTAGCAATAGGCCAATATTAAACCTCTTCCAAGAAATTGAAACCATATAAATGATCCTAATTTGACATAGCGGAGTTCCATTCTAAAGTTCGTTTTCCAATCTACCATAGCCGCTTTTCTAGATTTACTTAAAAAAAAAAAAAATAATTCCTTTAACCACTTTCTTAGTGGGCAGCATCAATCCTCCATTATATATATATATATATATATATATATATATATATATATATATATATATATATATATATATATATATATATATATATATATATATATATATATATATATATATATATATATATATATATATATATATATAGATATATATAATTTTATTGCAGATGGATTTGTCAAGTATGTACTCCTCTGAACAGTCGGATTTAGGTCTCTTACCCAGAGATTATTTAATACCAAACTTTTGCTGATCTCTTACTAGATAGAATTTCTAATACCCCCTCCTTGAAAAGGGCTCTGCCCGTGAGTGGCGTCATGCTTTTATAAAAAAAAAAAAAAATACTCAAGAATTTATAGTCTGATATTCAGGACATTTTATTTTTTAATTAAAAGAAAATTTGGAAAATAAAACTAAGTTTTATAAGATTTTGTTTCATTCTTTAAATATACCAAACAAAGGCATAAAAATAAATTGTATGAAAACGTGATTGTAAATTCTAAAGAATTAAATAATATTGTCTCTAATCAGGTAATGTATAAGAATTAAAGCTATTTATTGTGTCTAGCAATCAGTTCTAATCATAAAACTTACCTTTAAAGCCTAATCAACCCGTGTATAGAAATAAAAACCCCTAACCTCAAACTATTAACTCGTTTCAACTATATTTAACAACTTTCAAAACAGTTTTCTAGTAGAGGATAATTTAAATTTTATTTAAAGATTAACAAATACCTATCGGGTGTAAAACTTTTTGAGAACTGCATGGGGAAAGAAGCAAGCATCCAAAATTGCCTGTTTATATTTCATAACTCAACAATAAACCCTTAGAGGAAAAAAAATTTTTAAATTGTGTAATCTTTAAACCTTTCGCAAAGTACTCTAAACTATTAATTTAAAAAAGATGGAAGCTGAAGGAATAAAAAGAAAAATTCTAACACTTGACACCCTCGACTACTAAAAATTAACCCAAAAAATTGAGTAACCATGAACATATGTGGTGGTGTATTCATTATATTAAATGGTACATAAAATTTTACAAGCGTTGACAAGGAAGAAAATAGACTTCTTAAATAAGCTTCCAAAAAAAAATCTTTTGATTAAATTATTTGCCAAATAAAATAGAAAAAATTGCCTATTTTTTAAATTTATTTACTCTTGATACACAACCAAATGGGGGGAAAAAAACCTATCACATCCCATTGTCGCTAAATCTGGCTTGTTCAAGTCTAACTGACAACCTCCTTCATTAATTTACAGTTTTAAAAAGTATCTTAAGAGGCGTTAAACATTTGAAAATAAATGTTTTGTTTTTGTTTTTTGCATAGAGGTAGTACTATTGCAGTTCATATCTGGACTTTTAATTTGCTAACCTACATTTCTTAAAAGCTTTAAATAATTCTTTATATATATATATATATATATATATATATATATATATATATATATATATATATATATATATATATATATATATATATATATATATATATATATATATATATATATATATATATATATATATAAATAGCTAGTAAACATATTATGATCACAGAACATTTCAAAATTATGTTCACTTTTTTTTTTTTCTTATATAGATTTGCTTTACTACAAACAAGTCTACAACCCTATATATATATATATATATATATATATATATATATATATATATATATATATATATATATATATATATATATATATATATATATATAATATATATATATATATATATATATATATATATATATATATATATATATATTAAATTTAAATTAAATTAAATTACAAAAACATAAATAGTTATATCTAAAGTGATTCAACAGCACTAAAAACTTGCTATAACAACAACGCAGCTAAAATTTTAAAAAAAAAAAATTTTTTTTTTTTTTTTTAGTACAAATTCTGAAAGACTTCCATTAATTCGTTCAAATAGAACAGAATTTATTTGGCAAGATTGGTTTCGATCCACTCATCATCAAGCTCGTCAATGTCTCTGATTTGAAATACTTTAGTAAGTTGACATTCTTCGATCAAACGCTTGTACGTTCCCGCATACATCATTTGCAACTGTGGTTTACAATCTGTAAATGAAACATTTATTAAAAATAAAAATGATGCTTCTCATTGTAATCTTAATTCTTGTATCAGTATTTAATAATAATGATGCTTCTCATTGTAATCTTAATTCTTGTATCAGTATTTTTTTTTTTTTTTTTTTTTTTACACACATCACCACCACTCACGGGCAAAGCCCTATTCAAGGAGGGGGTGTTAAAAGAATAAAAATGAAAGTAAATAGAGTACAAAATCCCCACCTAAAGTACCCACCTAACGCAAATTTCTCAGGTGGGCGCAGACGCGGGCTTTAAAGAAATTGAGATTAAATGCAGAGGGAAATACAGAAGATGGAAGAGAGTTCCACAAGACAGAGGTGGCAGGAAAGAAAGAGGCACCACAGCGGACAAGCCTGGAGTTGCCTATGTCCACGCAAAATTGATGCGCGGACATTGCACCCCTTGTGCTGCGAGGACGCCGTAAAGGTGGAGGTACACGAGTGGATAGTTCCCTCGAGCATTTGCCACTGTAGTACCTATAGAAAAGTGACAAGGCACCAACATCACGTCGCAAAGATAAAGAATCAAGAGAATTAGAAAGAGCGGGACAGTTTATAAGTCTTTTAGCCTTTGACTCAACCCTATCCAAAAGACGGGTGAAACCTGAGCCACCCCAGATATGAGAGAGCAGTACTCCATACAAGGGCGGATGAGACCCTTGTATAATTGGAGTAACTGCGAGGAAGAAAAAAATTCTCGCAGTCTAAACAGAACTCCCAGCTTCTTTGAGGCCGCCCTAGCAACCATTGTGATATGAGGTTTCCAAGACATTTTTTGTTTATGTGAAGGCCAAGGATGTTTATATTGTCAACAGGAGAGACGGGAGAACCATCGAAAGAGATAGAAAAGTTAGGAGGTGTCTTTGAGAGAGAGATTTCTAGAAGTTGAGTTTTTAAAGAGTTGAATTTCACAAGGTTGAGACGACCCCACTGGGAAATTCTATCCAGATCTGCAAGAATGGAATCGGAAAGATGTAGACGAGAAGCAACTCTAGATGCAAAGGAAGGAGCAGATTTGAAATGAGTAGAAGAATGGAGGGTTGAGTCATCGGCATATGAATGTATAGGGTTAGAAGAACAGCTGAGAAGATCATTAATGAAAAGTAAGAATAGAGTAGGAGACAAGACAGAACCCTGAGGAACACCACTATTGACAGGAAAGGAGGAAGAAGTCGCTCCATCAACAACATTTAATAACTTTATCCATTATCCATTCTTTTTAACATCCATCCATTTAATTACTATACTGCAAAAATTTAAACCATTACTAAATCAGTAAGTATGTTCATTTTACACTAATTCTCTTTAAAGACGTAAGTTTTAATTCTCCTCCAATTTTAATAATAGATTTGACCATTCCTTACCGGCACAAACGGGTTTTGACTATGCAACTTTAAATCTACGCAAATAATTACCAGTGTTTATTATAATCATTTGATCTTTTTTAGAATTGTGATAATTTTTGCCAAATTATCGGTAGGAGATTTCGGACTTATTAATGAATTCCTATATTTAGCATAAGATATAATGATGATGATGATATTACGGGGGGGGGGGGGGTTGAGACAACATAAACTACATTAAAGCTCTAGATATTTGAATTTGACTCAATCTGCATACTCGTGTTATTATTTAAAGTAAAACTTTAAAAATTATTCTGAACCTGTTTTTTTTTAAATCTAATTCTTTTACTGTATATGCTTATTTTCAATACAGTCATGTTCAAAGGTGTAAATTGTTCTTTTTGATGTATTTTCTTTAAAATCCATAAAATTAAAAATAAAAATACCCCTAAACATATTTATAATACATAACTCACTCAAATTACAACACTAATTTGTAAATATTTATACAACTAATATATATATATATATATATATATATATATATATATATATATATATATATATATATATATATATATATATATATATATATATATATATATATATATATATATATATATATATATATATATATATATATATATATATATATATATATATATATATATATATATATACTAGTGGATATTTAGATTAAGAACATTATGTAACAATGTGCTTTATATATTCCCCTTAATAGATAAATAACCCATTTGCTTTCTGAGGATATAAACACATAAATTGTAGTTACTCGATCTTAATAAAACTAAACTCAAACAATCTTCATACATATAAATTAAGAAACTGCCTCAACTAACAGTCTTAAAACAGTAATATGTACCCAGTACTCCTCATAAAACTGTTACATACAAATGGTTGTGTAAAATAAAAACAAATTAGTAGTTCAGTTTAATATCTACATGATATAATGCAAAAAATTAAAGTTATTCAAAACTACCGCCTTTTGCCTAAATACAATTTGTAAGTATCTGAAATTAAAAATTCTCTTCCATTGAAAAGTTATTAATTGCGCCCGTTAGAGGCTTAGGGCCCGCTTTAAAAGAACTCGTAAATGAGTGTCGTCTATACCATACGATCTAACACTGCTCATAAATTAAAGTTCAAATGATAAGAATTGGGTTACCAGACGATCAAATGTCAACCGTCAGAAAATTAGGAACAATTTCATGAGGAAAGTTTGAGCAGACTTTGCTTTATGTGCCGGTACCGAATCCTATTGAAAGTTCATTCTAGAAGAGGGTCTGACAAATTAGTTTTACCACGTCTTCCAAAAGGTCTGCTGGTACACGGCTGCTGAGATTTTAACACCTTTTTCACAAAAAAATGAATGAAATTTGTACCCAGTACTCCCAAAAATAGTTACAAACAAATAGTGGTGTAAAATCAAAACAAATTAGCTACTCAGTTTAATATTTACATGATTAACGCTATAAATTAGTATTAAGTATCTTATTAAATCCCAACCACACCACGTCATCACAAGACCTGGATAACAACCTCTTTGGACTTGTGTTATGAGTTCTGCTGATTCATTAGATAACCTAGCAGACGCTCTATCATTTTGTTAAAACTTTCATACGCGACAAAAAAAATATTTCATCTGTAAAGAAAATTTTTCATGCCGATCATGTGCGTACTCAGCAAAAAGGTATATCAACTTTCCTTTCCTACTTTGGGACGCCCATGAGTAAATTTCCGATGCGTCTTTTCTAAGCTCTTCTTAACCTTAAGTCCTTTCTGACGATGTGCGAAATGGAATTCTGAGGTATCTGAATTTCAAGTGAAATGATTTTTCATTTACAAAGATCATGCTCAAATCGTAAGTGAACCACCAGATATAAGGCGATCTTTCACATCACCATCACCAGCAGCAACGTGTAACTTTATCGTACGATACACAAACAGAGTTAATTCATAGCAGCTGAAGACTTGAAAATTATACTTTTTTTTTCAATGCAATGCTTATGTAACGCTATAACAGCAATACAGTTTAGTTTATCGCCCCACTCCATAGTTATTGAACAAACAACAAAAACAATAAAAAAAACTGTGAATGTTAAATATGGACAACCATATGCTATTGCCTTGGATTTACTTATTTTATGCCAAGTTATTGCAACTTCAATTTTGTAATTATTTTGGGGAGTACTGGATATATATATATATATATATATATATATATATATATATATATATATATATATATATATATATATATATATATATATATATATATATATATATATATATATATATATATATATATATATATATATATATATATATATATATATATATATATATATATATATATATATATAATTTTTCAGGTAAATTAAATTTTAAAATATAAAAAATAAAAAAAAAAAAAAAAATTGGAGCAAGGCTTTTGATAGGGTATAGCCACCCTTCCTATTTCATCTAGTTTATAATAAATACTAGAGTTCTGAAAGAGGAAGGGAAATATCCCTTCGAAAGCCTTGCTAATATATATATATATATTTAAAAAAAAAAAAAAAAAAAAAAAAAAAAAAAAAAAATAAAATAATAATATATATATATATATATATATATATATATATATATATATATATATATATATATATATATATATATATATATATATATATCACTCAGAAGGGGATATTCATCTTTTACTGATACAAAATTTAGTTAATTCCATAATGCTAAATTATGTTTTCAACATATTTTCACAAGAAAGCTCAATAAGATTCTCTACTTCTGCAACAGTAAATTCAGGAGTATTGGCATTAAATGGATCCTGAATCCATGAAAATTTATCAATATTATCTTTTTGAAAATATTTCTCAAACCAGGTAACAAGCTGTGATAAGTATTCTTCAAAAATGGATATCGCATCACGATAGAAATCAGCCCCATTGGAAGTCAAAAACTATTGCAATATTGGGAAACGTTCTTTGCCTCTGTTTTTCATTCATTTTTAATTTCCATAGTTTTATTTTTTATAAAAGCCAAAAAAATTTCATGGCTTTTAAAAGGTGCATGTGTCTACCCAGGTATGAGATTCATAGTATTCATCTATTTCAAAAATATCACATTAAGTACGCTAATTTTACCAGAAAATCTTCGTTCGCAAACTTTTCTGTATATTTGTGGCGTTTCTCTTTAAGGAAAATGTAAATTTCCTGGAGCACTTCTACGTACGAACCAATACATTACACGAGAAAGCATCGCGAAGTGTTGAAGTACAATAAAGACGTGTGCTCGGTTCTCATTTCCTCATAGTTTTTTGAAAAACCTTGCCTTCAGAGGCCGAGTTTTTATAAATTTTACTACATTTACTATACATTCTAAGAACTTGTTCAATGTAGGACTGATATTTTGAAGCGAGTGCTTCCCTATGAATAATGCAATAAGTCCACAGTGCATCTGGGGCTTTACTTCAAGTAAATGCCTGCAATCCTCCATAATCCGGGCAAAGACCGAGAACCATAAGTACAGACACGTACTCTGTCCACTCCAAATTATTTTCGGATATAAAAGTATCCAGGATCTCGAACAAGTCTTGAGCCCTAGCACCAGCAGTGATACTTATTTGAAAAAAAGTCATCTACAAGGTTATTACCTACTATATTATATAACATATGTAGCAAATCAAATGAGCATCATTATTATCTGTTACCTCATCCAGCTGCAACCTGGGCAACTTCCCTTTTATTTTTCAAATTAATTGCTCACTGATGGTGTTATTCGATAAAGGCACTTCTGAAAGCAGTTTCCCAGAAGACTCACCAATCGCAATGTTCATCATATCTATAGCAACTCACCAATCATAATATTTACCATATCTACAGCAACAGGTAGAATGAGTTCTTCCTCGACAGTACGAGGCTTCTTAAATTTTGACCTTGTAAGATGCCAGCAAAGCTATTCTTGGTACTGATGCCTGCTTTTTAAAACCACCCTTTTGTTGATTCAATTCTTCTAAGTAGTTACGAGATTTACTAACCAAGTTGGTATGATTGGTTTCTAAATGGCGTTTCAACTTTCCTGGTGCCGTAGTCTGGAGGCCAAAATTTTCCTACACAGTACATACACACTGAGGCCTCTCTTCACCAGTGATCACTGTCAAAGTAAAACCAAAGTCCAAATAACTGTCATCATATTTTCGATATTTACGCCTTTTTATAGTCTTGCCACTGGTTAATGTTGTCCATTTTATTTTCACTCTCACAAACTTTACTATAGTGCTTAGTAAAAACAGATTCATTTTTCAAAATACGTAAGAAAAGAAATATTTAAAAATTACAATAAAAATTCAATATTATTTAAAAATATATATATATATATATATATATATATATATATATATATATATATATATATATATATATATATATATATATATATATATATATATATATATATATATATATATATATATATATATATATATATATATATATATATATATATATATATATATATATATATATATATTATATATATATATATATATATATATATTAGGCCCTAATAACATAGGGATTACAGGCCGATTAAGAAGATTAAATTGAAAACGAAATAAAATTAAAATTGATGAATTTTTCCAACATTTCGTGTCAACCCTGTGGGGTAATGTGGAACCCCTGGGTGACGCAGTACACACATTGGAAACCACTATTTTAAACTAAAAATAACCAGATTAAGTTTTCTATTCCGATTCAAGTTTCTATCTTATATAAAACTCAACATCCTTCTATGAAAACTTTAATTATTAATGCCAGTTTATATCTCAGAACTATATATATATATATATATATATATATATATATATATATATATATATATATATATATATATATATATATATATATATATATATATATATATATATATATATATTATATATATATATATATATATATATATATTATTGAAGTATCTATAAGTATATATTTTCCGATATATCGGTATAAAAAATTTGTATAAGTAAAGTATCGGTATTATATATATATATCATATTTTTATATATATATATATATATATATATATATATTATTATTATTAATATATATTATATAATAATTATATATTATATATATATTATTATATATATATATATATATATATATATATATATATATATATATATATATATATATAATAATGCTTCATGTTACACCAATGATCCATAGAAAACTACCAATAGTTTCGATAATATTGATAGTTTTAGGGTGACGCTCTCAAATACAGTTTCTCATTCGAAAATATAAACCTCCTACGTTAGTAAATATATCTTAGTCATGAAAGTTTAAATCTTATAAAATCTTACCATATCCATTTAAAGTAGATATGATAAGATTTTATAAGACTTATGCATACCTCTTGGAGTGAAAAATATAAAAGCCATTGGATAAGATGTTCTGCCATCTTTATGTTTGATAGTCCATGACAGAAGGGCAAACCTAGGCTGTGTATCTGTGATGTTATTTTTTAAGTCATCAACATCTTCAACATCCAACATTTCTTCTATCACTACATTCTGATCTTCAGCATTTACCTTCACTTAAAAGAGATAATTTTATATAATAGCATTTGCTCCATAATAATTTTTCTGTACATAAACTTTATACAAATGAAAACAAGAACTCAAATTGTCATAAGTCGTATCTTATATATATATATTAAGACTTGAAAAAGTTTTTTATCTTTATAAATTTAAAAGCAAGGATAAGAAAATTAGCCCAATTAAAATCATGATAGTGTTTACTTAAATATAGTTTACAAATTTGTTTTGAATTGAGTTTGAAATTAAATCTTTACTAGAACATATTGAAAAAAATAAGGCAGCGGGTCCGGATGGTGTGTATGGTAGAATTCTAAAAGAGGGGAGTAACAGTATTGCAAAGGCACTGTATTTGATTTTTAACGATCTATTTTTTGGAGAGTACCTGAGGACTGGAAAACAGCATATGTGGTGCCCATTTTTAAGAAAGGTAGTAAGGAAGATTAGGGAACTATAGGCCAGTTAGTTTTAACATCTCTGGTTGTGAAAATTTGGAAAAGTTACTGAAAAAAATCATTTAGATGATAACAAGATACTATATAACTCCCAGCATGGCTTTAGAAAGGGTAGATCATGTCAGACAAATTACTAGAATTTATGGAATATATTACTGAATGTATAGACAGGGGTGATTCAGTTGATGTCATATATTTAGACTTTAGCAAAGCTTTTGATAAGGTACCCCATGTTAGGCTGATGCAAAAGTTGTCAGTGTGGTATAGATGGAATGTTACACAATTGGATTAAAGAGTGGTTAATGAGAACAGAAGGCAGTGTGTATTACTTATGGTAATAAGTCATTATGGGAAACGGTGAAGAGTGGGGGTCCCACAGGTTCTGTGCTGGGACCACTTTTGTTCCTTATATATATAAATGATTTAGACAAAGGTCTTAAATGTAAGGTTTCTAAGTTTGCTGATGATACCAAAGTGGTTACCTCAGTAAGGAATAATGATGGATGCATAAAGCTTCAAAGTGATCTAGATAGACTTCTTGGTTGAGCAGAGAGGTGGCAAATGAACTTTAATAGTAAAAAATTAAAGTTCTTCATGTAGGTTACTCAAATGAAGGATTTAATTATGAAATGAAGGGAGTGGCTTGAGACTGTGGACAAGAAAAGGATTTAGGTGTGATTATTAGCAGTAATCTGAAGGTGGGTGATCAATGTTTGGAAGAAAGGAATAGAGCTAATAAGATGTTAGGTATAATTAATCGCAATGTAGTTTACAAGAGCAAAGAGGTTATAAGCAAGCTATATAATAGCTATGTTAGGCCAGCATTAGAGTATTGTGCACAGGTTTGGGCTCCTCATTTAAGAAAAGACATAGATATGCTGGAGAGAGTACAACGTCTAGCAACAAGGATGATTTCTGGCATTGAAAATAAGAGAAGAGCTATGAAGAGAGGTTGAAGGAGTTAGGAATGTTCTCGGTTGAAAGGAGATTTCTCAGAGGGGATATGATACAAGTTTACAAAATATTTGCATCTGACAGTAATACAGAGATTGAAAAATACTTTATATTGGACCGTGGAAGAGTAACTAGAGGACATAAGAAAATTAAAAAGAAGCCATGCCATCTCGATCTAGAAAATACTCTTTCAGTAATAGGTTGTTAATTTTTGGAATGACTTGATTGTGATTCTCTTGTCAAATTTAAAAGGGGGTTAGATAGATTATGGATGGTTTAGGTATTATATAATATAACTGACTAAGCCAAATGGCGGGTATATATGAATTTTTAGATCAACAGATCAACCTATGACTAAGCCTAATGGCAGTTTTTTTGTAGTGGGTGATGGTTCATTGAATGTTGCATGTTTTTGCATGTTGGTTTTGCTTTTATCTTTGCATGAATGAACTGATAACTAGGGAAAGGATAGACCTAGTCTTTTGTGCATGTATTAGTATTTATTGTTATTTTTATATTTGTTTGGACTGGGACAGCCTCGATAGGCCCTTGTGGCTTCTAACTGTCTCTATTTTCCTATGTTTCCTATGTTCCTATGTTCCCAAACTAACATCTGATAATTCTAAATAACAAATTTTTATGCTTGAAAGCAGTTTTAATACCACTAATTAACTATTTCAAACAAATTATACAAAAATTACATACAAAAAAAGCTTATATATTTTCCTATGATTTTTATAATAACAAAAATACTTACTTATGATGGCAGCATTGTTAGTTTCTTTTCTAAATCTAAATTTCTTAATTGCTTCTTTTAAATCTGGATGGATGGAACAAACTTCCAAACTCTAAAAAAAATAATACAGTACACAATAAATACAATGATGATATAAGGTATGTTATGTATTAATAAAAATTCACAACTAAAATATATATTATATATATATATATATATATATATATATATATATATATATATATATATATATATATATATATATATATATATATATATATATATAATATATATATATATTTATAATATTATTATATATATATTCAGTTTTAAAATAACTTTCAAACTTTCAGAATATTTATATATTATATATATATATATATATATATATATATATATATATATATATATATATATATATATATATATATAATATATATATATTATATATTTATATATTTTTTTTTTTTTTTTTTTTTTTGAAAAACGTGAAAAAAAATTATTTTTTTAAAATTGAAGGAAATATACATATTTTTTTTTTTAATTTTGAAAAAGTGACAAAAAAAAATAAAACTGGGGTGGGGGAATTAACCACTTGCTACACAAGATAAAACTAACCACTAAATATTTAAAAATAGCTATGCAGTAGTGCTTTTTATTAATATAAAAGGGTTAAGATTATTTGAAACAAAATTAAAAGAAAAAAAAAAAAAAGCTTGTTTTGACTGAAATATATGACAAAAGTAAAATGCCATATATAGGAGCAAATATTATACTAATTTTTCAGTACATTCCTTTGGTCAAAATTTTATAATTGACCTTTAAATAATTAAATCACCAATTTTCACTCTGTTATAATTGAATTTTTCATGTCTGTTTCCCAAAAAAAGTTTTATGCTCACAAATTCCCTATAATCATGAAAATTTGTCAAAAAAAAAAAAAAAAAAAAAAAAAAAAAAAAATTTCTTTTTGAATGTAACTTTTATTTTTTACTCATCTAAAGTTCATGAATTTTCAGAGGTTGTATAAATACACATATTTAATTAAATTTATGTTATATAAAACAATGAAATACGAAGACTTTTCTAAAAAAAAATACATAATTGAAAATATAAATAATTCCTTTCCTAAATAAAAATTTTACTAAAATTTATTTTTGAGGGTGGTTAGTTTTCCCCCCATTTGATGGTATATATTCATGCTGAGTCAGGAAGAATGCACCAAACTCAGAGGGTGTATTCTGCACATAAATAGGTGACAAGAAACCCAAAAGTTGTGATCCAATTTTAATTTGTTGTTGAATTACACATTTCCAAAGGTGTAAGTATGATCTAGCATGCTAACACAAGTTCATTTGAAAAGTACGGTACATTTACTTACAAAGGTACAACCATGAAACTTTATACATTTTCTGGCTCATCTGTGAATAGCACATGTTACTCTCCTAAGTTGATTTATTTTTCTTTCAAGTGTACTGCAGCATTCAAAATACAGTGAGTAAGTGCACCTTGATTGTCCACCTTCTTTTATATAACTCACTTTTCAACCAGCTCCATTAACAAAAAT
>SEYY01012701.1:0-25101 GCA_009176605.1 Armadillidium nasatum
CCTTCTCCAATGAGAAGAGCCAGAGCTACACGACTTTCTACACAGTCTCATCCTTTCTGTGTCCAACTCTCCGACCCCAGGCTTAACCGCTATACTCTCTTATACATATATTCTACTTGTAAAGTCTGGAACACACTCCCTTCATCTGTTTCCTCAACTTACTTTGACCTGCACACTTTCAAAAGCAGTGTATCTGGACACATCGGCCACCATCAACCGGAATGGAGCTTTTCCAACTCCGGTGGAATTCGGTAGGCCTCTGCTCTGCAAAGGCCAGATATAACATATATATATATTATATATAAATATATATATATATATATATATATATATATATATATATATATATATATATATATATATATATATATATATATATATATATATATATATATATATATATATATATATATATATATATATATATATATATATATATATATATATATATATATTATATATATATTTATATATATATATATATATATATATATATATATATATATATATATATATATATATATATATATATATATATATATATATATATATATATATATATATATATATATATATATATATATATATATATATATATATATATATATATATATATATATATAATATATATATATATATAATATATATATATATATATATATATATATATATATATATATATATATATATATATATATATACATATATATATATATATATATATATATATATATATATATATATATATATATATATATATTATATATATATATATATATTATATATATATATATATATATATATATATATATATATATATATATATATATATATATAATATATATATATATATAATATATATATATATATTATATATATATATATATATATATATATATATATATATATATATATATATATATATATATATATTATATATATATATATATATATATATATATATATATATATATATATATATATATATATATATATATATATATATATATATATATATATATATATATATATATATATATATATATATATATATATATATATATATATATATATATTATATACCCTCTGGAGGGCAAAGGCCAGAGGACTTCTAAAATTCCACAAGAGTTAGGGGAAAAGACGGGAACCTGGTCAAATTAAAGGACGACGAGACCTGATACACGACGTTTGAAAGTGTGTAAATCATAGGAAGTTGGGGAAAATAAAAGAAGGGAGAGTGTTCCAGACTTTACCTGTGGAGTACATGTAGGATTGAGCATAGAGGTTAAGTCTAGGTTCAGAGAGTTGGACAGAGAAAGGATAAGATTATGTCGAGTCGCACGAGCCCTTCTCAGTGGAGGAGGTATGCGGCTGACGAGAGAATTCAGAATTGCAGTGTAGATTGTAATAGCGATAGTATAGAGAGTGACGCAACATTTTGACGGTCAGAAAGAGACTGGAGAGAATTAGTGAGAGAATGAGAGTTGATAAGACACAGAGCCCTAGACTCCACCTTCTCAAAGAGAGCTGTATGTGTGGAACCACCACAGATGTGTGAAGCATTCTCCATACAGGGGCGAACAACACCCCTATACAGTGCAAGCAACTGGGGTGCATTGAAGAAATACTGAAGGCGCCTCAGAACACCCAACGTCTTAGAAGCTTGTTTAGAAAAAGAGGTGATGTGATCTTTCCAAGAAAGATCACGAGAAAAAGAAACACCAAGAATATTAAGAACAGATGAAGGTTTGAGTTGAGTGTTTTCGAAGAAGATACCATAGTTTTGTGGAAGATTGTGTCGAGTAGAGAGGTGAAGGAATTGAGTTTAGGTGGCATTGAAAACAACCCTGTTCTCTCTGCCAGAATTTGAAATACGAGATAGATTAGAGGTCAGCTGCTCCAAGGCTACCTTTCTTGCGTCTAGTAACTGTTGTTGGGAGAGGCGCCTTTCAAACTGAAAAGAGTAATGAAGGGTGGAGTCATCAGCATAGGATGGATAGGAGATAGAAGAAGAGAAGGTCATTAATGAAAAGTTGAAAAAGTGTTGGTGATAGGACAGATCCTTGAGTAACACCACTATTAATAGATTTAAAGGAAGAGCTGTTGCCGTCTACAACTGCTGCTATAGAACGACCGGAAAGGGAATCAGAGAAAGATCACAGAGAGAAGGATAGATTCCGAAAGAGGGAAGTTTGAAAATCTAAGCTTTGTGCCAGACACTATCGAAAGCTTTCGATATGTCCAGCGCAACAGCAAAAGATTCACCTAAATGTCGAAGGGCGGTGGACCAAGAGTTAGAGGGTAAGAAATGGAGATTACCAGTAGAGCGTTTCTTAAGAAAGCCATACTGGCGATCAGAGATAAGATTAGAAGAATTGAGATGTTTCCAAATCTTCCTGTTAAGGATAGATTCGAAAACTTTAGAAAAAACAGATGTAAAAGAAATGGTACGATAGTTACAGGGTTTAGAGGGGTCCCCCTTCTTCGGCACAGGCTGAATGAGCGCACATTTCGAGCAAGAAGGGGAGGTTGAAGTAGAAAGACATAGACGAAAAAGATTACCAAGGCAGGTGCAAGCTCGGAAACAAGTTTTGAGAAGGATAAGAAGTTAGGAAAAGATCAAGTATGTTGGGTTCATCATCAAGGCGATCAGGAATACGGATAAGGATATGCACCAACTGTTCAAGGTTATTCTGGATAGAAAATTGGAAGGCGAGTTCACCAACTGGATCATGAGAAGTAGATGAAAGACTTTGGCGGTGAATATTGAAATCACCTAAAATGATGATTTCGGAGAAAGAAGAACAAGAAAGAATGTGTTCTATTGGGGAGTTACGATAGTCGACGAATTTTGAATAGTCTGTAGAGTTAGAAGATAAGTAGACAGAACAGATGAATTTAGTTGTAGAGTTGCAAGAAAGTTTAAGCCATAAAGTAGAGTATTCAGGAGACTCTAAATTAGCGACACGAGAACAAACAGCATTATTGCGCACAAATGCGCAACATTCGCCTTTGGCTGAAAATTGAGGATAGAAGTAGTAAGAGGAAACAGAGTAGGGTTTGCTGTCAACACACTTAGACACCTGAGTTTCGATTAAGAGCAAGAGATATGGTCTAGAAGAAGAGAGGCGGTGTTCGGCAAGGTGGAAATTAGAAAAGAGACTGCGAATGTTGCAGAAGTTAAAGAAAAAGGAAGACTGTGCACCAGGGCAATATGGCCTAGAGGTCTTAGTGTCACCAACCCCATCACCGAAGGCCACCAACTCCCAAGTAGAGACGTGGGAAGGAGTGGATGAGGGGCATTCTTTGAATGCCTCCCCTCGAAGCATCTAAGAAGCAGTTATAAATTTTGCCATTTTGAAGCAAATTTTAAAGGTAAAGTTTCCTTTTTATGTGTTTATAAGTGTATATATATATATATATATATATATATATATATATATATATATATATATATATATATATATATATATATATATATATATATATATATATATATATATATATATATATATATATATATATATATATATATATATATATATTATATATATATATATATATATATATATATATATATATATATATATATATTATATATATATATATATATATATATATATATATATATATATATATATATATATATATATATATATATATATATATATATATATATATATATATATATATATATATATATATATATATATATATATATATATATATATATATATATATATATATATATATATATATATATATATCTATATATATGTTTTTTATTTTTCAGTGTTCTGTTATTTTAAAATTATTATTATTATTATATATATATATATATATATATATATATATATATATATATATATATATATATATATATATATATATATATATATATATATATATATATATATATATATATATATATTGTATTTGGTTGATTCTAACTTTGTTTTACCTTTAAATGTTAATATAATAATTGTAATTTTGAGATTTTAATATCTTTTAATTTACTCTCCTCTGAGTATTTAAACATTCATTAAAGTAATGCTTCATGCGTTTTTAGCTTTATTCTTTATTCTTAAAATTAAACTTAAGAGGAGCAATGATATATTTAATATATACATATATATATATATATATATATATATATATATATATATATATATATATATATATATATATATATATATATATATATATATATATATATATATATATATATATATATATATATATATATATATATATATATATATATATATATATATATATATATATATATATATATATATATATATATATATATATATATATATATATATATAGCGTGCTTAAGGGATTTGATAGGTATGTATAAGTTTGAGAAGTGTTGAGAGTGAATGGGAGGTAAATGTTTTACTTTTTGTTTATGATATGAGGTTTGTGGCTGAGTGTGAGGAAAAGTTGAAAAGGTTGGTAAGAGATTATGTGGGGAATTGTGCGAACATGGGACTGAAATAATTTCAGCAAAATGTGAAGCTATAAGTATTGGTGGTGGAGATGAGGAGGTGAGAGGGTAGGAAACGGGGGATGTTGAAGTTGGAGGAGAGAAATTTGAGGAGGTTGAAGAGTTTAAATATCTTGGAATGTTGGTAGAAAGTAAAGGAGGAAGGGGGAAGGGAAATGAAATAAAGAATAGGAGAGGTAGAGGAAATGAATGTGAAGGTTGGGGGACCTAAGGAAAATATGGCTAAAAAGGGAAAATTTCGAAAGAAATAAAGATAAAAATGTTTGAGTGTATGTGTCCTTCGTCTGTAATGCGTGGGTGTAAAACTTGGATGATAAATGATCAGGCCAGGAATAGTTTGAATGTGTTTGAGATAAAGAGATTTGAGAACGATATGCGGTGTGAGAAGGGTAGATAAAAAACTAAGGAAGATGAGTGGATGGAGGAAGGGCTTGGTGAATAAAGCGGAGAAGAGTACTAAGATGGTTTGGACATGTGTGAAAAATGAATGAAGACATATTGGTTGACAGGGTACTTAGGTACGAGGTGGAGAAAAACGGGGGAGAGGAATGACAAAGTGAAGATAGATGGATGGGGTCAGAGAAATTTTGGGAGGATTGAGTCTAAATTAGGAAGAGAGAACACAGAGTAAAATGGAGGGAGGTGGTGAATGGGGATGAGAAGTAGGGATGAGTGTGTTTGTGAGGGAATTGTGGCGGACACCACCCCACGAGAGTGGGAAAGGTGAAAAGTAAAATAAATAATATATATTATATATATATATATATATATATATATATATATATATATATAATATATATATATATATATATATATATATATATATATATATATATATATATATATATATATATATATATATATATATATATATATATATATATATATATATATATATATATATATATATATATATATATATATATATATATATATATATATATATATATATATATATATGATGGATCGGATGTCATATTTTCTAATTTGCGGATGCGGATGTTGAATTTTGGAGAAGTGCGGATGCGGATGTTGAATTTTTGAAAGTGCGGATGCGGATGTTAATTTTGATGATGATGTGATTTTTTTTTTAACAGAAAGCCACCACTCACGTGCAGACCCCTTTTCAAGGAGGGGACACACACAGAGGAAGAAACTCACGCAAACAGACACCTAACACACATTCCTCAGGTGGGCACAGATGGAAGCCTTGAAGAGTGGAAGATTAAATGCAGGAAGGAAAATAGATTATGGTAAAGAGTTCCACAGAACAGGGGTGGCTGGAAAGAAGGAGGCACAATAAAGACCTAGCCTGTGGTTTCCCACATCCACACAAAATTGGTGAGAAAGCAGGGCACCCTTTATACAACGAGGACGACGAAACGGTGGAGGAATGCGAGAGGCCAGTTCCCTCGAGCACCGGCCATTGTAGTACCTATAGAAAAGAGAGTGCGACAAAGTCACGTAGCAGAGATAGGGGGTCAAGAGAGTTTGAAAGTAGGGGACAGTTTATTAATCTTTTAGCTTTAGACTCAACCCTATTCAGAAGAGAGGAGGAGCCAGAGCCCCTTCCCCAGATGTGGGAACAGTACTCCATACAAGGGCGGATAAGACAATTATATATTTGGAGTAACTGCTCAGAAGAAAAATAATTTTCGCAACCTGAACAAAATTCCCAGCTTCTTAGAGGCCGCTTTAGCAACCATGTGATATGAGTTTTCCAAGACAGTTTATTGTTTATGTTTAGATCAATAATGTTAATGTTATTTACAGGTGAGACGTGAGAACCATCGAAGAGAATATGAAATTTGGGAGGTGTTTATGAGAGGGAGATGTGAAGAAGTTGAGTTTTTAAAGAGTTGAATTTCACAAGGTTGCTATGACCCCACAGGGAAATCCCATTCAGATCGGCAAGAATAGAATCGGAAAGTTGAAGGCATGAAGCAATTCTAGAAGCGAAAGATGGAGCAGAGATGAAATGAGTAGAAGAATGTAGAGTTGAGTCATTAGCATAAGAGTGAACAAAGTTAGAAGTGCAGTTGAGAAGATCGTTAATGAAAAGTAGGAATAAATTTGGAGATAAAACAGAACCCTGAGGAACACCACAGATAACAGAAAAAGAGGAAGAGGTCGCTCCATCTACAAGTACCAAAATGGAACGATCAGAGAGAAAACTAGACAAGAAGGAAGGAGGAAATCCAAAGGAAGGGAGCTTGGAGAGCAGCGACGCATGCCATACCCGGTCAAGAGTCTTGGATATGTCAAGCGCCACCACACAAGGCTCTCCGATATCCCTGAGGGCAGAAGACCATAGACCATAGACCATAGACCAATTAACCTCGAGCGACGAAAGCCATACTGGCGATCTGAGACAAGAGAATGAGACTCCAAATAATCCAGGAAATGAGAGATGAGGAGAGTTTCAAATATTTTAGACAGAACACAAGTTAGAGCTATAGGTCGATAGTTTGAAGGGTCAAAACGGCTACCTTTTTTCGAAGTCAGCTGAACAAAAACACGCTTCCAGCATTGAGGAAAGGTATTAGTATTAAGGCACAGATAGTAGAGCTGAACGATGACAGGCACTAACTTGGAAACACACTCCATCAGAACACGAGGGGGAATGCCATCCGGGCCACTGGCCTTCCTGACGTTCACAGATTTCAAGATCCCATGAATCCGATCATGAGTAATTACAGGTAGAGACATGGGATACCTGAGAAGAGAAGGAGTAAGAGCAGGGTGGATTAGAAAATGAGGCCGAAGAGATTAGCCTTTTCAGAAGGAGTATTAGTTACAGAACCATCAGAGCAAATAAGAGGAGGAAAGGCAGATTTACTGAAGCTATTACGGATATTTTTGACTAGAGGCCAGAAATTTCTATCAGTAGGGGAGCCATGGAGGTCAGCTCACTTCCTTTTTATGAAAGTACGCTTAGTCCGTCAAAGAACATCCCTGCAACGATTCCGAGCTGAATGAAAATTGGCAAGAGTGATAGGAGAAGGAGAGTTTTTCCATTCATGATAAGCATTGTCTCTCATCCGAAGGACAAAAGAACAGTTGCCATCGAACCATGGATTTTGAGGAGAAAAAGATTTAGTTGAAGATGGAATGAATCTGCCCATCCCGTCAAGGGTCATGTCCCCTACCTTTTCAGCAAAGACAGAAGCGCCCCTCAAGATAAAGCAAGATTCACTCCAATGATAGTTAGCAAAGAAGCGACGCATTGGCCCCATATGGCCCGATTAATGGGCCGGAAAGTACATTTAGGGCATGGTGGAACTGTTGGAGAGAAGCATTGAAACCAAGAACTATAAGATTATGGTCAGAGTTACCAATAGGAGGAAAAATAGTGTATTTATATCCAGAAGGAGTATGCCATCCCATACATATATATATATATATATATATATATATATATATATATATATATATATATATATATATATATATATATATATATATATATATATATATATATATATATATATATATATAATATTAAGATATAGCTTCTTTCTAGAGAACCTTGGTCTAATTAGAAAAGTTAATGCCAAGCGTTTCCACATACTCATTTAATACAATGGGAACGTTTCATACCGTATTTCCGCCATCAGCCTTTATAAGATAAAAAGCCCTAATCTCCACCTTTTCGAGAAGAACTCTAAGTTTGGAACGACTACAGATGTGTGATGTGTTTCACATACATGGTCGATCAGCACTCATATAGAGAACAAGCAACTGGGGTGGTGTGAAGAAATTCTGAAGGCGCCTCAAAATACCTAACCTCTTAGAAGCTTGTTTAGGAAGAGAAGTAATGGGATCTTTCCAAGAAAGACCACATAAAAAGAAACACCATGAATATTAAGGACAGATGTACGTTTTAGTTGTGTGTTTTTTTAAGAAGATATCATAGTTGTGTGGAAGATTGTGTCGAGCAGAGAGATGGAGGAGTTGAGTTTTGGTGGCTTTGAAAACAAAAATGTTTTCTCTGCCCCCAATTTCAAATGCGAGGCAGATCAGGGGTCAGTTGTCCCAAGGCTATTTACCTTGCTTCTATTAACTGCTGTTGGGATGGGTGCCTTTGAAATTAAAAAGAGTAATAAAAGGTGGAGTCATCGGAATAGGAGTATAGGAAATAAAGTAAGAGAGAGAAGGTTATTAATGAAAAGTTGGGGATACGAAAGTTGGGAAATCAAACCTTTGCGACAGACTCTGTCGAAAGCTTTCGATATGTCAAGCGCGACAGCAATAGATTCACCGAAATGACGAAGAGCGGAGAAACAAGAGTCAGAGAGAAGGGAAAGAAGATCACCAGTAGAGCGTTTCTTACAAAAGCCAAACTGGCGATAAGACATAAAATTAAAGATTAGAAGAATTAAAATATTTCCAAATCTTCCTTTCATGGATAGATTCGAAATCTTAGAAAGAACAGGGTTAAAGAAATGAGACGGTAGTTAGAGGATTGAGAGGGATCCCCCTTTTTAGGCACAGACTGAATGAGCTTACGGTTCCAGTAAGAAGAGAAGGTTGAAGTAGAAAGAAATTGACGAAATAGTTTAACAAGAAAGGGTGCAAGCTCAAGCACAAGTTTTGAGAACCACAGGAGGAATACCATCGGGACCGTACGCCTTCCTGGTGTTAAGCTTTGAAGGAGCAGCAAAGACGTCTTAAGAAGATATATATATATATATATATATATATATATATATATATATATATATATATATATATATATATATATATATATATATATATATATATATATATATATATATATATATATATATATATATATATATATATATATATATATATATATATATATATATATATATATATATATATATATATATATATATATATATATATATATATATATATATATATATATATATATATATATATATATATATATATATATATATATATATATATATATATATATAGATAGATAGATAGATAGATAGATAGATAGATAGATAGATAGATAGATAGATAGATAGATAGATAGATAGATAGATAGTAGTAAGGGGGCACTACCGACTGCAAATAAGCCTAACGTGAATTGTAGAGACGTTTAGGGTAATCGGTAGGCCCACAATTTACCGAAGGGACTCATACCCTTTCCTGAGGCTTTTTGAGGGGAATTTGAAAGGAATTCGCCCTCAAGCTCTTTCCTGACCCCTTTTTGACGGGTTTTAGAACGGAATTCCACAGAAACGATTCACCTGGGATTCGAACCATAGCCACTGCAACATCCTTCTATGGCTGGTATAAGGGGTTTCGGAACACGGAGGTTCCTGAAAAGGGAGGGAACGGAGTCCCCTCATAGAATGGTTCCGGAACTCGGAGGTTCCTGAAGAGAGGGAACGGAGTCCCCCTCCTAGAATGGTTTCGAAACTCGGAGGTTCCTCGAGAGGTTGCGCGTCTTGAATTTTCTCAAAACATGGTTTTCATCTCCTTAGATTTTCTCTCATATACTCTTTACATCGATTTGAGCTATGGTGAATTAAGATATATTTTGAAAGAATTAGTTAATAAAAGTATATAAGGTTCTATAAATTACACGTTAGAGAGATGATGAAATGTGCTTGATCATATCGAAGTAATAAAAGTTTGGCAGTATGTGGAGATTAATGTAACTGACGGGGTGATCATGTAATGAAATACATGTCAATATCTATAAATTACGTGTTGGAGAGCTGTCAGTATGTCTTTGATCATGTTTTAACGATAAAAAATTTAGTGAACCATGGTGAGTTAAGATATATTTTGGGAGGATTAGGTAAGAAATGTATGTAATGATCTATAAGTTACATGTTAGACAGCTGATGATTTGTTTTCCGACCTTGTCTAAATGTTAAAAGTCAGGTAGTGTATGGAGATTAAGTTATATGTTGTAGGGTGGGATTAGGGTATAAATTGTACGTTAAATTATAAAAAGTGTGTATTAGAGAGAAAACAGTATATCTTTGATCATATATTTGCGAAAAAGTAAGTTGAATGTGGAGAATTAAGTTTAATGTCTATAGAGTTTATGCTGAATATTAATGTAAAGATCTAAAACTTGTATGCTAGATAGATGATGGAATGACTCTGTTCATGCCTTACTGATAAAGTTAAGTCATGTTTGTAGAATCAAATAAAATGTTGAATAGTTTCGAGGTGAAAAATAAATGAAAAGGTCTATGACTTGTGTATCAGATAGATACGAGGATGACTTTGTTTATACATTCAATACAAAAGTTAGATTAAATACAGAGATTTAAGTTATATGTTGAAGATATTAGGGTATGAGGTGCATATAAAGGTTCAATAGATTCTGTGTTAGAGGGAAATAGGCGTATCTTTGATCAGGTTTTAATGATAGAAAGTCAAATGGGTTATTATGAAATAAAATATATGATGAAAGATTTAGATAAGAATTGTATGAGAGCCTCTATAAACTGTATGTTAGAGAGATGATGACATATGTTCGAACTTGTCAAAGTGTTTAAAGTCAGGAAGTATGTAGTACTTAAGTCACATCTTGGAGGGATTAGGGTATGAAATGTATGTCAAGTTCTATAGAGATGTCGGAATATCTTTAACCATACCTATGCGAAAAAATATAAGTTGAATATGAAGAATTAAGTTAAATGGTAATGAGTTTATGTTGAATGTAGTGAATTTTGCATGCTAGATAGAAGAGGCCATGTCTTTGTTCATTTCTTAATGATAAAGTTGAGTTTTAAAGTAAATATTGTGGAACTTAGGGTTAGAAATGTATATGAAGGATCAATTAATTATGTATTATATGGTTGACCATGGAGATTCAAATTATATATTGAATAGTTTTGGTTGAACAATGAGTGTTAAGTTCTGTAATTTGTATGTCAGATAGATACTAACATGCTTTTGTTCATGAATTAGTGAGGAAAGATAGTTTAATGTTTAGATTTTTGACGCATGCTGCGAGACTTAGATTAGAAACCTACACAGTGCCTATGATAAGTGTTGTAGAAATGTCTGAATGTAGTGGGAGAGCATGAATACAGTGTAAATAAAAACTTTAAGTTTGCGTTAGTGAGATATTTTATGGGACAAATATATTTAGAGGGGCGGTTAATAGCTTTAAATGAGTTTGATGTGTTTGTTAAAAGTAATATACATGAATTTTGCTTTGATATGTCAAGTATAATAGTGTGTGCAATGTTAACATTTTAAACTAACTGGTCTTAGTTAGTTACAACTGCTGTGTATGCGAACAAATGTGAATGTGAGTGAGTAAGTGTATGTGCCCATGACTGATTTCTTATACGTACAGTAAAAAATTCAAAAACTTATAAAATAAATATGAAAAACAATAAAATTTCAAATGAAACATTAAAAGAATAAAGATTGCAGATGAATTGTTGTTTAAACAATGAGTTACTTAGTAGAAAAAGCAATGAGTCGCTATATTAACTTCTTAAATCAACGCCTCATGTATGAAACATACTATCTCATGTTTATAATTTTTTTTATGAAATAAAGTAGCTGTTATGTTTATGATGTCATAGAATGAAACTACATTAATGAAAAATAGTTTCAGATAAGTTAGCGAGTGTTTATGTTGCATAATTGTAAATCATGAATGAATGAAAAGTGAAGGGTTGAAACTTAAAACGGAGAAAAGAGGTAGCTCATGAAGCAACTGAGGGTCTGGATTTGTGAAAATACAAAGGCTGAGAAGATCAAAAATGAAGGTGTAGGGATCTTAAAACGGAAAAGGCTTGAGTACCCGAAGATGATGAAGTTGATGTATACAAAATGAAAGGTATGGCGATCTTAAAATGGAAAAAGGTAAGAATCGTGAAAAGGTAGAAAAATTTGTTAAGAAAAATGGCTAGGTTATCAATCTAAAAAAATATATTAAGTAGCTGGATATATGCTTTTATTTGTGTGTGTGTGTGAATGATTGAGTGAATGTATAATTATATATGTATCTGGGTATTTGCACGTGAGTGTGAGCGAATGTATGTGTATATGTATGTATTTGAGTGTATATGTATGTACTTCTTTTTTTTTTATGTATCTGAGAATATGTATGAGAGTGTGAGTTCATGTGTACATATATATATATATATATATATATATATATATATATATATATATATATATATATATATATATATATATATATATATATATATATATATATATATATATATATATATATATATATATATATATATATATATATATATATATATATATATATATATATATATATATATATATATATATATATATATATATATATATATATATATATATATATATATATATATATATATATATATATATATTTGAGTGTATGTGTCTGTGTATGTGTACATGATGTTTTGGTATTGTATGTATATGTATGAATATACTTCAATTTATTACATTTAAAAATTAAGAAAATCTGGGTAAAAAAGGAAAATAACAAATTATTTTAGTTACAGCTTTGTGAAGAAACCGGATGTTAGTTTAGAATATATTAAATTATATAGAATAATAATATGTGTATGGTAAAATAAACATGTAAATGTATGTATTTTAAAATGGAAGAAATAAATGTTGGATAAAATGGAACTATAGAAATTTGTAAAATTGATGTACATGGTGTCCGTGAGATTATATGAGTATTGTATGAGTGTACGCTAATGTATTGCATTAAAAAATTAAGAAAATATGAATAGAAAAGGAAAAATTACGAATTATATTAGTTATAGCTTTATAAAGAAAACGGGTATTAGTTTAGAATATATTAAATAATATGGAATAAAAATATACGTATAGCGAAATAAAATGTAAATGCAAAGAATGTAAAGTGTAATAAAATGGAATAAATAAATGTTGGTAAAATGGAAATTTAGAAATTTGTAAATTTGATATATGTGACTTCAAAGGATATCTTTGCTCTTATATTAGAAAGATCTCGTGGTCTAGTGGCTAGCGTCACGGAAATCCATTTCTGAGTTTGGTCGTTCGAATCTACTTTCGTCAAAATTTGAAGATTGGTTTTTGACGAAAATTGAGGAGAGAAAATCTATGGATATGAAAACCATGTTTTCAGAAAATCCAAGACGCGCACTCTCTTCAGGAACCTCCAAGTTCCGGAACCATTCTATGAGAGGGACTCCGTTCCCCTCTCTTCAAGAACCTACGTGTTCTGAAACCATTCTATGAAGGTGACTCCTTTCCCCCCTTTTCAGGAACCTCCGTGTTCCGAAACCCCTTATACCAGCCATAGAAGGACGTTGCAGTAGCTATGGATAGAATCCCAGGGGAATCGTTTCTGTGGAATTCCGTTCTAAAACTCGTCAAAAAGGGCTCAGGAAAGAGCTTGAGGGTAAATTCCTTTCAAATTCCCTTTAAAAAGCCTCAGGAAAGAGTACGAGTCCCTTCGATTACCTTAAACGTCTCTACAATTCACGTTAGGCCTATTTGCAGTCGATAGTGCCCCCTTAATACTATATATATATATATATATATATATATATATATATATATATATATATATATATATATATATATATATATATATATATATATATATATATATATATATATATATATATATATATATATATATATATATATATATATATATATATATATATATATATATATATATATATATATATATATATATATATATATATATATATATATATATATATATATATATATATATATATATATATATATATATATATATATATATATATATATATATATATATATATATATGCTGGATGGAATGTCATATTTTCTCATTTGCGGATGCGGATGTTGAATTTTCGAAAGTGCGGATACGGATGCGGATGCGGATGTTGAATTTTTGCTAAGTGCGGATTCAGATGCGGATGTTTAACTTTTGAAAGTGCGGATGCGGATGTTAATTTTGATGAGGATGCTCCGCGGATGCGGATGAAGATGACATCACTAATATATATATATATATATATATATATATATATATATATATATATATATATATATATATATATATATATATATATATATATATATATATATATATATATATATATATATATATATATATATATATATATATATATATATATATATATATATATATATATATATATATATATATATATCCGTAGGCCTCCGGCCTTTGCCCACCGGAGTATATATATATATATATATATATATATATATATATATATATATATATATATATATATATATATATATATATATATATATATATATATATATATATATATATATATATATATATATATATATATATATATATATATATATATATATATATATATATATATATATATATATATATATATATATATATATATATATATATATATATATATATATATATATATATATATATATATATATATATATATATATATATATATATATATATATATATATATATATATATATATATATATATATATATATATATATATATATATATATATACACAGGGTGTTTCGCAATTTCACTGCAATATTTAAGTTATGGGTTCACTACCACAATATAAACAATAAAGGTCATATAAACACATGTTTAATATTAGTTTATATCCGAGATATCAGATGTTAAATATTAAAGAACTTGAGATTCAGATATTAGCATACGTTCAGTTGTTGAAAAGGGTAGTACATTTCCGCCATTCCGTATTAGACTCTGTGGGTGTAGGTTACTCATCAGATTGTCTCGTTCTGTGCCTATACGAGTGAGTTAATTGTGTGTGTGGGTTCAAGTGGATAATCATGGGTGGCACCAAGAATGTGTTCAAATTTGCATAACAAACAGACATTCTTTTAACGTATGGAGAGGTACATCAAAATGTTCTTGCAGACGCTCGAAGATATCGTGAAAAATATCCAAACTGAAGAATATCAAATCGTAAAACGTTTGAGGCCATTGAAAGAAGTCTCAGGGAAAATGGGTCGTTAAACCTTCTACGAGTAAACGCCGGTCAACAAAGAATTAGACGAACGGCTAACGTTGATGAAAAAACACTCGATGCTGTCAGTTATCTCCTAGTACTAGCACCAGAAGGTTGTCTCTTCGTTTCGATGTGTCCTCTACCAGCATATGGCGAACATTGCGAGAATAACAACTGTACCCATATCACGTTACCCCTTTGAAAGAACTGCTACCACATGTTTTAACAAGCGCAGACATTTCTCCCAGTGGTTAATTCGAAAATGCACACGAGATCCTAACTTCCTGAGCCGCATGCTCGTTACCGATGAATCCTGCTTTACGAGAAATGGGATTACTAATTATCGAAACATCCATACCTGTGATGAAGAAAGCCCTCATACGACTGCTCCTACACATTACCAACATACATTTTCATTAAATGTCTGGTGTGGTCTTCTAAGCGACAATTTAGTAAGCCCCTTCTTTTTGCAACCTAGGCTTTCAGAAGTTTCGTACCTGCAGTTTTCACAGGATAATCTCCCTGAGCTTCTACAAGATATTCCGATTGCCAGTAGTCAGAATTCCAATTATATATATATATATATATATATATATATATATATATATATATATATATATATATATATATATATATATATATATATATATATATATATATATATATATATATATATATATATATAAATGCCAATAGTACAATTCTAATTGCAGGTTTATGCAGGACGGTTCACCTTCGCACTATTCGCATATTGTCACAGATTATTTAAGCACAACGTATGGTCACCGATGGGTAGGGCACGACTGTCCTGTTAAATAGCCACCAGGTCCCTTTATTTAACGACATTGAATCACTTTCTGTAAGGCTGGATGAAGTCTAGGGTTTTTCTACGTCTGTGGAAACTCAAAAAGAGCTACAAAATCGAATCGAGGTTGCCGCAACAACTATCAGGCTTCATCCTGAATGCTATACGAGGTGCCAGAGAAGCATGGATACGTCATGCAGAATGCTGCATTCAAGAAGATGGATGCCACTTTGAACAGTTACTGTAAATAATGCAATGCGAAATACATAACTGTATGACCAAATATCACGTTAATAAAGTATTTTGTGCCTTATGTTTATATGACCTTTATTATTTCTAATATTGTAGGGAACCCTTACCTAAAATATTGACGTGCAATTCCGAAACACCCTGTATATATATATATATATATATATATATATATATATATATATATATATATATATATATATATATATATATATATATATATATATATATATATATATATATATATATATATATATATATATATATATATATATACTCCGGTGGGCAAAGGCCGGAGGCCTACGGAATTACACAAGAGATGAAAAATACTATTTTGGTCGAAGGTGGCCGACGTATCCAGATACACGGGGTTTAAAAGTATGCAAGTCAAAGGAAGTTGGGAAAACAGATAAAGGGAGTGTGTTCTAGACTTTACCAGTAGAGTATATGTAAGATTGAGCATAGCGGTTAAGTCTGGGGTCGGAAAGTTGGATAGAGAAAGGATGAGACTGTGTAGGAAGGCATATCGCACGAGCTCTTCTCAATGGAGTAGGTTTGGATTGAGAGAGTTCAGAAGAGCACTGTTCGTTGTAATAGCGATAGTATAGAGAGAGTGACGCAACAATTCGACATGCAGAAAGAGATTGGAGAGAGTTAGTAAGAGCTGGAGAGTTAATGAGACGAAATGCTCTAGACTCCACCTTCTCAAGGAGATCTTTATGAATGGAGCCACCCTAGATGAGTGAAGCCTACTCTATACAGGGACGAACAACACCCCTATACCAGCCAGCCACTTGGGTGGCGTGAAGTAATTCAGAAGGTGCCTCAGAACACCCAACCTCTTAGAAGCTTGTTTTGAGAGAAAAATAATGTGATCTTTCCAAGAAAGATCATGAGAAAAAGAAATACCGAGAATATTAAGAACAGATGTAGGTTTGAGTTGTGTGTTTTCGATGAAGATATCATAGTTGTGTGGAAGATTGGGTCGAGTGGAGAGATGGAGGAACTGAGTTTTTGAGGCATTGAAAACAACCATTTTTCTATGCCCCAATTTGTAATACGAAAAAGATAAGAGGTTAGTTGCTCCAAGGCTACCCTTCTCGAGTCTAATAACAGCTGTTGTGATGAACGTCCTTCAAACTGAAAGGAATAATGAAGTGTGGAGTCATCAGCATAGGAGTGGAAAGGAGATGAAGTAATAGGAAAAAGATCATTAGTGAAAAGTAGAAAAAGTGTTGGAGATAGGACAGAACCCTGAGGAACACCACTGTTAATAGGTTTAAAGGAAGAACGGTGGCCGTCTACAACAGCAGCTATAGAACGACCGGAAAGGAAATTAGAGAGAAGATCACAGAGGGAAGGATAGATACCGAAAGAGAGAAGTTTAGAAATCAAAGCTTTGTGCCAGACTCTATCGAAGGCTTTCGATATGTCCAGCGAGACAGCAAAGGATTCACTGAAATGCTGAATAGAGGAGGACCAAGAGTCAGAGAGAAGGAAAAAAAGATCACCAGTAGAGCGTTTCCTACGAAAACCATACTGGCGATCAGAGATAAGATTAGAAGAATTGAGATGTTTCTAAATCTTCCTGTTAAGGATTCATTCGAAAAATTTTGAGAGAGCGGAGGTCAAAGAAATGGGGCAGTAGTTGGAGGGTTGAGAGGGATCCACCTTCTTCTTTACAGACTGAATGAGCTCACGTTTCCAGCAAGAAGGGAAGGTTGAAGTAGAAAGGCAATGGCGAAATAGTTTACCAAGGCAGGTTGCAAGCTCGGAATCACAAGTTTTGAGAAACCGCAGGAGGAATACCATCAGGACCGTACGCCTTCTTAATATTAAGCTCAGAGAGAGCAGAAATAACGTCTTTAGAAGAAATTATAATTTTAAGCATAAATGAGTTGGAGGAGGGGGAATAGCTCCGGAATCGTCTAAGGTAGAATTAGAGGCAAAAGTTTGAGCGTAGAGTTCAGCTTAAGAAGAAGGTAGAACAGCAGTTTTGCCGTCGGAAGATAGTAAAGAAGGGAAAGAGGAAGAAGCAAAGTTAGAGTTAACATTTTTTGCAAAATGACAGAAAGAGCGTGAGGAAGAGGAACCAGAAAGATTATTGCATTTTTTTTCGGAAAAAGAGTTTTTTGGTGTTACGAAGTATAGATTTTTCTCGATTCCGGAATGAAATATAAGTTACGTGAGTTTCTGGAGTTTGAAGACGACGGTAGTCCCAAAAGGCAGCAGCCCTGCGGCGGATAGCGTGAGAACAAGTAGAGTTAAATCAAGGTTTGTTGGGTTTATTAGTAGAAGGGAAAGAAAATGGAATGTACGCCTCCATGCCGGAGAGACTCACCTCGGTTATGTGTTCAGCACACTCCGAGGGACCCCTCTCACGGAAGAAATAATCATTCCAAGGGAAATCAAAGAAGTACGCCCGCAAGTCCGACCAGCTTGCGGCACCAAAATGCCACAAACGTTTCCTTTCCTTTGGAAGACTTGAAGAGATAGGAGAGGATACAGAGATAAGATGATCGGAGGAACCCAGAGGATGAAAGAGCTTAACAGTATAAGGGGAAGGATTAGAAGTTAGAAAAAGGTCTAGAATGTTGGGTTGATCTCCAAGACGATCAGGGATACGAGTAGGGAGTTGCACTAACTGCTCAAGGTCGATTTGGATAGCGAAATGGAAGGCACGTTCACCAGCTGATTTGTTCACCATGTTTGATTTGTGTTCGAAGATGTCATAGTTGGGTGGAATGTTGTTAAGTAGAAAGATGGATGAACTGAGTTTTTGAGGTACTGAAAACAACTATGTTTTCTCTGCTCCATAAACAAATTTAAAAACGATAAGGGGTTAGTTTCCCCAGGGCTACTCTTCAGCTATAATTAATTGCCGTTAAGTGGGATGAACTTCAAAAAAGGATTAATGGAGGGTATAGTTATCAGCTTAGAAGTTGACTAGTAATGAAGTAATTAAGAGAAAAACACAAATGGAAATCAGAAAAATATTTGGTGATAGAACAGATATCAGAGGGACAACGCTATTAACAGACGTAAAGGATGAATTGTGGACGCTTACAATAATTGCTACATAACGACCTGCCAGGGGCCTATAACACAACTGTTACAAGTCTTACAATTGTAGAACTTGTAGATTTGTAACTTGTACCTTCAAGTGCAGTAACACAAACCGAAGTGCAACACTTGTAGCTACAAGTCAAAAGTCCACAAGTTGATGACGTCATATTACAAGTCAGCTGGGAAACTTGTTTATGTTAGGTCTGCGTGTCTGTGATTCAAGTTTCTAAATTTTATTTTATAAGTAATAATGTGAATTAGTTCCACTATAGTAGTAATGTTTATGAGTTCCACAGACTGAAATGAGGGTTATACTTTAGTGTAGGGGCCCGAATTTTTTTTCTACTCAGCCTCATTACGAAAATGAAATGGATATGATTTTTTTTTTTTTTTTTACGGTTAATCGGCGAAAGACATAATTTTGTAATATATATATATATATATATATATATATATATATATATATATATATATATATATATATATATATATATATATATATATATATATATATATATATATATATATATATATATATTTAATTAAAATATGTATTTTAATTAAAAAAAAAAATTAAAACAAATGAAAATTATTTTTCATCAATGTGACGTCACGAGATCTTTTAATACGGCAGAATGACGTAGTCCTATAAAAGTTGTCAGTGCTTACAAACATCCACATTTCACAAAATTAAATATTTTATTCACGTTAATGTCCAAAAAATTATAATATGCAAAAATAAAATAATATCACACCCAAAAATATAAGAAAAATTTATAGTCCACGAACTTATAAACTCGTCTACCCACGGTCTTAGACTTGTTAAAATATTCTAACAATTGTAGACTTTCGTCGTCTATTCTGTAACACAACTTACAAGCAACGAAGTTTGTGTTACGGAAGTAGTCTACAAGTGTTGAGATCACTCTTGTTACTACAATTTACAAGTTATAATCTTGTGTTACGAAAAATATACGTGTAGAAAATTTTCTTACATGTGTAAGACTTGTAACCGTTGTGTTATAGGCCCCTGGAAGTAATCAGACACACGGACACAGAAGTTTAGAAATCAAAGCTTGTGTCATGCTCTCTTGAAGCTTTTTGATATGCCTATTGCCACAGCAAAAGATTCACAGAAAGGTCATAAATCAGAGTACCAAGAGTCAGAGAAAAGACATATCACTAGTAGAGTATTCCTTACGAAATACGACACTTCTTCATTGCACTATTCGAAATAAATGCACTTGATATTTATTTATTTAATCTCAACATTAATGAAAGTAAAAAATATTAAGTAAAAATTTAAAAAATGTAAGAACAGAAAATGACAAGCATGGAGTTTGTAATATTCACAAAAAATTTATGTGAGTGCATGGAACTCCTCGTGCTGCAGGATTGTGTACTAAAGTCACGTGACATACACAGGCTCAAGAAAGTTTTAAAGTAGGGAACAGCTTATTACTTTTTTCACCTGAAACTCAACCATGTCTAAAAGACAAGCAGAGCTAGAGCCACTCCCTCCCCCCTCCACCACACACAACTGTCTCACAAATGAGAGAACAGTACTCTATACACTGTGTATAAGACCCTTATATAATGGGAGTAAATATAAGAAAGGATATTAAATTAAATATAAGAACATGAGATGATAAGAAAAAATTTGTAAATATTTACACAAAATTGATGTGAGTGCATGGCACACCTCGTGCTGCGAGGGAGACACAATGGTGGTGAAATGGGAAAGGTTAGTTACCTCGAGTACTTGCCAATTTAAGACCTATATAAAAGAGATTATGTGCCAAAGTCACGTGGCAAATAGAGTTGAAAAAGGGAGTTTGAATGTAGGGGACAGTTTATTAGTTTTTTCGCCTTAGACTCTGCCTTGTTCAAGAGACAGACAGAGCTAGCGCTACGCCTCCCTCCCACAACCGCTTCTCATATGAAGGAACAATACTCTATACATGGTAAATAAACCCTTATATAATGAGTGTGACTGTTAGGAAGAATAAATTCTCCCGAATCCGCTTGTTGTTACTCTAATTTTTGCGCTCATGTACACTTCCTTCTACATGGAGTAGGCTCTCCTTTTACACAATAAAGACTATTTCATTCACACATCCCTTCAAAAAAATAATTAATTATGGCGTCGACTTTAAGAGCCTCGGATAATTCAAGAGGGCCGGATTCCAAAGATAGCCCCTCATCCATCCCTTCCACCATCACCACTTGGGAATTAGTGGCCTCCGGTGATGGGGTTGGGGCCACCAGGAATTTTCAGCCGGCCGTTCCGAAGGCGCGGACTTTTTTTTTCATTAATTTTTGCAACATACGCAGTCTTGATTGCAATTTCAACTTTGTTGAACATCACCTCTCCTGTTCTAGACCTCACCTCTTACTCTTGACGGAAACTCAGATGTTTCAGCGTTTTGATAGCAAACCCTATTCTGTTTCCTCCTACTGTCTCTATCCTCAATTCAATTTTCAGTCAAAGGCGATTGTTGTGCATACGTGCGCAACGATGTCGTTTGTTCGGGTGTCTCTAATTTGGAGTCTTTCGAATTTTCTACCTTGTGACTTAGGTTCTCTTGCCATTCTACGACTAAATTCATTTGTTCTGTTTATTTATCTCCTAATTCTACTGACTATCCTAAATTCTTTGAGTATCTAAACTCCAAAATAGAGCACATTCTCTGTTTTTATCCTTTCTCTGAAATCATCATATTAGGTGATTTCAATGTTCACCACCGCCAAAAGCTTTCTTCTAGTTCTCATGATACAGCTGGTGAACGTGCCTTCCATTTCGCTATCCAAATCGACCTTGAGCAGTTAGTGCAACTCCCTACTCGTATCCCTGATCGTCTTGGAGATCAACCCAACATTCTAGACCTTTTTCTAACTTCTAATCCTTCCCTATATACTGTTAAGCTCTTTCATCCTCTGGGTTCCTCCGATCATCTTATCTCTGTATCCTCTCCTATCTAGTCTAGTGTGTTCTCCGTGTTGTGTTTGTGTTTTTTTTTTTTTTTTTTATCTTAAGCGTTTTAATTTGTTTTAGTTCATTTTAGTGTATCCGTTGTTTTTAAACGTTTATAATTAATTGTTAATCTACTGTGTATATTTGTTTTAGAATTTTTTTTTTTTTGCGTTTTAAAATTTAGTATCTATAGTGGTTTAATTTACAACGGGATCAACTGGTGATTGAAAAAATTTAAGATAAGTTTTTAGTGAAAGTTTTGTTTTAAACATAAATAGTTTTTAAGTTATATAGTTCCATAATTGATTTTAACGTTTTAATATTTGTTTTTAACATAAGTATTATTTCGGTTTTTATTTTGTTTTGTTTGTCTCTTCGTTTGTCTGACTGTTTGCTCGTGTGATTGTTTGTGTTTGTGTTTTTAAAGTTTTAATATTTGTTTTTAACATAAGCATTTTCAGTTTTTATTTTGTTTTGTTTGCCTCTTCGTTAGTCTGTCTATTTGCTCGTGTGATTGTTTGTGTTTGTCAGTTTGCTAGATTGGCTGTTTGTTTGTCTGTTTTGAACGCAAGTGTTTGTGAAGAATGGCTGGTGTGCGCAGACGTGGGTTCTCTGTACACTTCACCAACATCCGTGGCTTACGTTCTAACTTAGCTTCTGTGGAATACCATCTCTCTAATTCTCATCCTAACCTTTTACTCTTGTCTGAGACCCAGATATCAAAGAATTCCTCTCCTAACTTTTTTAATATATCTAACTATAACTTATTTCATAATTTCCGTTCTAAGGGTGGAGTTTGTGCCTATGTTAACACCAACACTCCGGTAACACGTCTTGTGAATCTTGAATCTCCTAACTTCGATGTTCTGTGGCTTAAAATCTTTCTTCCTACCACTTCAAAAATCTTGTGCTTCTGCTACTGTTCTCCTAATAGAACAGATTTTCATACCTTTTTTGAGTACTTAACTACTTCTCACGAGACTGTTACATCTTCGCATCCAAATACTGAGGTCCTCTATTTAGGGGATTTCAACGTACACAACACTGAATGGCTATGTTCCTCTCATACCGATTCAGGGGGAGAGGAGGCCGAATCATTCAGCATTCTCAACGATCTGGAGCAACTGATTAAAGAACCAACACACATTCCAGATCGTCCCAACCAATTTCTTGAACACTCTTGATTTATGTTTCACTACTAGTCCTTCTCTCTATAAATATGTTATCTTCGCACCTATTGGTAACTCCGACCACAATCTAATTTGTCTTCATTTTCATGCTTTCTCTCCAACTGCTCCACCCTGCCCTAAGCGTATCTTCTGGCACTTTGATCGGGCTGACTGGGGGGCTTTGCGTTGCTTCTACGCTAACTATTCCTGGAGTGACTGCTTTGTCTCTGGAGACGCTTCGGTCTCTGCCGATAAGGTGGGGGCCGTAATCGTTGATGGGATGAGCAGGTTCATTCCTTCTTCAACTAAATCCTTCTCTCCTCAAAATCCATGGTTCGATCGTGCTTGTTCTCGTGCCATTCAGGCTAGAGACATTGCGTATCGACAGTGGAAAAATTCTCCTTCTCCTATCACTCTAGCTAATTTTCATTCAGATCGGAATCGTTGCAGGGATATTCTTCGACGAGCAAAGCAGACTTTCACCAAACGAAGGTGTGCTGAGCTCCTAAATTCTCCTACTGAAAAATCTTTCTGGCCTCTTGCCAAAAACATCTCCAACAATTTCTGTAAATCTTCCTTTCCTCCTCTTATTCGCTCTGATGGTTCTGTTGCTAACACTCCAACTGAAAAGGCTAATCTCTTCGGCCTTCCTATTCTCCTCTAATTCTACCCTGGACGACTCCGGCAATCCTCCTCCTACTTCTTCTCCTCTCAGAGGTCCCATGCCTTTGCCTGTGATTTCATTTGACCAGGTGCATGGGCTTCTGAAGTCTATGAACGTTAGGAAGGCAAGCGGCCCGGATGGCATTCCTCCCCGAGTTTTAAGGGAGTGTGCCTCTGAGCTGGCTCCGTCCCTCGTTCAACTTTTCTCTCTATGCCTCAATACTAGTACTTTCCCTCAGTGTTGGAAGCGCGCAATAGTCCAACCTATCCCGAAGAAAGGTAGCCGCTCTGATCCTTCCAACTATCGCCCTATAGCTCTCACTTGTATTATGTCTAAGATCTTTGAAACCCTTCTTAACTCTCACTTCTTAGATCATCTGGAATCTCATTCCCTTCTTTCTGATCATCAGTATGGCTTTCGTCGTTCGAGGTCTACTGGTGATATACTTTCCTATCTCACAGATTTATGGTCTTCTGCCATTAGGGACCATGGGGAGACTTGCGTGGTGGCGCTTGACATATCTAAGGCGTTTGACCGGGTATGGCATGCGTCACTGCTTTCCAAGCTCCCCTCCTTTGGGTTTCCTCCTTCTCTTTGCTTACTTATGTCTAGTTTTCTTTCTAATCGTTCCATTTCGGCTGTTGTTGATGGAGCGACTTCTTCTTCCTTTCCTGTCAATAGTGGTGTTCCTCAGGGTTCTG
>SEYY01012702.1:0-10000 GCA_009176605.1 Armadillidium nasatum
ATATATATATATATATATATATATATATATATAATATATATATATATATATATATATATATATATATATATTAATAATAAACTATATATTTAAAAAAGTATATATATAATATATATATATATTATATATATATATATATATATATATATATATATATATATATATATAATATATATATATATATATATATATATATATATATATATATATATATATATATATATATATATATATATATATATATATATATATATATATATATATATATATATATATATATATATATATATATATATATATATATATATATATATATATATATATATATATATATATATATATAATATATTAGATATATATATATATATATATATATATATATATATATATATATATATAATAATATATATATATATATATATATATTTATGAGATATATTATATATATATATATATATATATATATATTATATATATATAAAATCGGTAATCGATAAGAGCTCTGAAGAATTAGCTAGCAACTTCAATATTAGCAAGTTCCGAAAAAAAGTTATGTAGTAGTAATTTGTTTACATGTATATAGTGTTATATGAAATCTTTTATAAAAAAATTTTAAAACTGACTCGAAATCAGTCAGACTTGAGAAAAAACTGTAAATGGAAACGTACCTTAATTAGATGTTAAAAATTTATTGCCTTCATTCTTGAAGAAATAAAAGTAATTTTTTCCTCCAGAGTTTCAGGCTTGATTAGTTTGGTTCAAATGAAAGCTTTCAATGTAATTGAATGTAATTGCAAGTGCAACTAACTCGAATTTACGCCCGGGCAATATCGTGTTTCGAAAGGGGCAAAAGTTTCACTTACCGCAACACATTTACTAAAAAATTATCATAAATTTAGTTTTAATCGAATTGACAAAAAATCACAATAAAGCAATAAATATTAATTTAACGAAGATAGCGAATTACACAAATCATGACATTTATCACTTTAAGGAACTTCTTAATTTTAACAAAATTTGTACAAAAGTAGTAAGACTTGTTCTAGTAAATTCAATCGAAGAAGAAGAAAAAAAAAAAAAAATTTTACGAGTTGTTTTCAGCGAATTTTGATCGTTACGATGTGACGTATAAAGACCAAGTTTTTAATTCAAGTTCTTAACCCCATGTTTGTCTGACTATTAAATTAAATAATGAAAAAGATATTCAAATCCGCTCTTCCAACAAAGAATATATATATATATATATATATATATATATATATATATATATATATATATATATATATATATATATATATATATATATATAATATATATATATATATATATATATATATATATATATATATATATATATATATATATATATATATATATATATATATATATATATATATATATATATATATATATATATATATATACAAATCACCTTTCCCACTCTCGCTACAGTTCTCCCACACACACACATACCCACACCTACCTCCAATTCTCTTTCACTACCGAGCTCCAGCTCGCTCTGTTATCCGCAACTCTCCTACACTCTTGAACACTCAAACCTCCCCTCCCCCTTTTCCCTCCACTTTATCCACCATCCTACACATATGTCCAAACCAAGCTTTAATACGTCTTCCTCCTCTCTTCCCACTATTCCCCTCTATCATCCTCACATCTCCCTTATTCTTTCGTTCCTAATCGTATCTACCCTTCTCAAACCACATATCGCTCTCAATCCCTTCATCTAGAAAATCTCCAATATTTTTTCTTCGTTTGAGCATAAATTACGTATACATTACCGTTGGTAGGCACACACTTTCTAATATTCTTACCTTTATTCCCTTCGGTATAATCCACTTCTTCCATACATTTCTCAATCTCCCCATCAAAATCATTCTCTCCATCACTCCATTCTTTATTTCTCTTTTTCCTTCACCAGCATTTCCTATATTTGAACTCTTCCACCTCCTGAAAACTCTCATCTCCTACCTCGATACTCTGTCAATCCTCTCCTATTATTGCCTCATTCCCGCCACCAATCTTCATTACTCTACTTTTTTTGGATTTACTCTTATTTCATTAGATGTATATTTCCTCACAAACTCCCTCATTAACGTCCTTAGCCTCTCCCACGAATCCGGTACCAATAATAAACCATCATCAACAAAGAACAAGACTTTTATTTCCCATTCACATTCCATACTTCTCAATCTAATACCCATACCTTCCCTCTTCATTCCCATAACACCACTCTCCATCAACATATTAAACAACTACGGCGACATAACACAACACTGTCTCAACACCACTCTACAAATCTGAATATATATATAATCTGAATATATATATATATATATATATATATATATATATATATATATATATATATATATATATATATATATATATATATATATATATATATATATATATATATATATTATATATATATATATATATATATATATATATATATATATATATATATATATATATATATATATATATATATATATATATATATATATATATATATATATATATATATATATATATATATATATATATATATATATATATATATATATATATATTCTCCCAGATGTCCCATGCCTTTACCTGTGATTACATTTGAAGGCAAGCTGCCTGGATGGCATTCTTCCCCGAGTTACAAGGGAGCGTGAATCTGAACTGGCTCCGTCCCTCGCTCAACTTTTCTCTCTATGCCTCAATACTAGTACTTTCCCTCAGTATTGGAAACGCGCATCAGCCCAACCTATTCCTAAGAAAGGCAGCCACTCTGAATCTTCAAACTATCGATCTATAGCTCTCACTTTTATTGTCTAAAATCTTTGAAACCCTTTTCAACTCTCACTTCTTAAATCATCTGGAATCCCATTCCCTTCTTTCTGATCATCAATATGGCTTTCCACATTCGAGGTCTACTGGTGATATACTTTCCTATCTCACAGATTTATGGTCTTCTGCCCTTAGGGACCATGGGGAGACTTGCGTGGTAGCGCCTGACATATCTAAGGCGTTTGACTGGGTATTTAATATATCACTGCTTTCCAAGCTCCCTTCCTTTGGGTTTCCTCCTCTTTGATTCCTTATGTCTAGCTTTCTTTCTAATCGTTCCATTTCGGCTGTTGTTGATGGAGCGACTTCTTCCTTTCCTGTCAATAGTAGTATTCCTCAGGGTTCTGTTCTTGTCTCCTACTCTATTCTTACATTTCATTAGTGATCTTTTCAGCTGTTCATCTAATCCTATCCATTCATATGCCGATGACTCAACCCTCTTCTTCTACTCATATCAAATCTGCTCCTTCCTTTGCATCTAGAGTTACCTCTCGTCTTCATCTTTCCGATTCCATTCTTGCAGATCTGGATAGAATTTCCCAGTGTGGTCGTCTCAACCTTGTGAAATTCAACTTTTTAAAAACTCAACTTCTAAAAATCTCCCTCTCAAAGACACCTCCTAACTTTTCTATTTCCTTCGATAGTTCTCCCATCTCTCCTGTTGACAATATAAACATCCTTGGCCTTCACATAAACAAAAAAATGTCTTGGAAACCACATATCACAATGGTTGCTAGGGCGGCCTCAAAGAAACTTTGGGAGTTCTGTTTAGACTGCGAGAATTTTTTTCTTTCTCTCCTAGTAGTTACTCCAATTATTTAAAAGGGTCTCATCCACCCTTGTATGGAGTACTGCTCTCATATCTGGGGTGGCATAGGTTTCACCCGTCTTTTGGATAAGGTTGAGTCAAAGGCTAAAAGACTTATAAACTGTTCCGCTTCTTTCTAATTCACTTGACTCTTTATCTTTGCGACGCGACATTGGTGCCTTGTCTCTTTTCTATAGGTACTACAGCGGCAAATGCTCGAGGAAACTATCCACTCGTATACCTCCGCCTTTACGGCGTCCTCGTAGCACAAGGGGTGCATTGTCTGAGCATCAATTTTGCGTGGACATAGGCAATTCCAGACTTGTCCGCTGTGGTGCCTCCTTTCGTGACACCTCTGTTTTGTGAAACTCTCTAACATCTGTGTTTCCTTCTGAATTTAATTTCAATTTCTTTAAAGTCCGCGTCTGCGCTCATCTAAGAAATTTGAGTTACGTGGTGCCTGCAGGAGTGTTTTTTTTTTTTTTTTTTTTTAACTTTAATTTTTCTTTTTCAACATCCACTCCTTGAATAATGCTTTGCCGTTGAGTGGTGGACTGGTGGTGATGTGTAAATATATATATATATATATATATATATATATATATATATATATATATATATATATATATATATATATATATATATATATATATATATATATATATATATATATATATATATATATATATATCTTATCCCTGGAAGGGTTTTCACCCTGTCAGTAGGAACCAACATATTTCGCCATCTGCTTTTAAAAGATGTCCTCTCCAAGAGTGCTCAGAAAGATCATCTTTTTTCACTCGTGGGTTTCAGTGTCAGTCCTTGAGTTCATTGATTTTTTTTTTAAAACTCCCAGATAAGGTTTTCTCACTTAAAAGTAAGACTTTTATCTTCTACATCTAACCTCTAAACACTTTCTCAAAGAACTCTCCAGAAGACCAAGTTCCTAGGAGCAATAGTTTAAAATGCTGGTCCTGGAGTTATTGTAAGCATTAAGCAATAATTATAGGGCTGGATTGCTAGTCCGGTCGCCCCCTTTTTTTTTTTTTTTTTTTTTTTTTTTTTTTTTAAAGTTCACATCTCACGGGCATTGCCCTATTCGAGGAGAGGAACTTTTCTAGGTAGTATATACCTAGGATCCCGAAGTGGGATCGAACCGGCGCCCTCAAGCACGTGAGTCAATCACTTTACCGTTTGAGCCACGCTTTTGGCTCTCCTCGTATGATCCAACCCTTTCGCCTAATCCAAATTCACACCCACCCACCATATATATATATATATATATATATATATATATATATATATATATATATATATATATATATATATATATATATATATATATATATTATATATATATATATATATATATATATATATATATATATATATATATATATATATAATATAATAAAAAAAAAAAAAATATATATATATTATATATATATATATATATAATATATATATATATATATATATATATATATATATATATATATATATATATATATATATATATATATATATATATATATATATATATATATATATATATATATATATATATATATATATATATGTAAGTTTTCTTATTTTTTGAAGCCCTTGACCCATAAAAGGAAAAATTTAATGAGTTTTTCTTCCTTTCTTTTCGGACTCCTTTGCAAGATCGAAGCTTTTCTTTGATCTTTCACGAACCAAATTTTGACATAAATGAAGACATGAACGTCGTCATTCCACGCACCAAATGGACAAGAAATAATAATAATAATAATAATAATAATAATAATAATAATAATAATAATAATAATAATAATAATAATAATAATAATAATAATGAATAATAATAATAATAATAATAATAATAATAATAATAATAATAATAATAATAATAATAATAATAATGATAATGTTAATAATAATAATAATAATAATAATAATAATAATAATAATAATAATAATAATAATAATAATAAATATTAAAAAATCATTGAAATTAAAATTAATGTTAAAGATAAAATGTGAGGGGTGCGTTATTGTGTTTATATAATTTGGAATCCTTTTGGAAATATGAATAACATGATGGTATCACATTTTCTGAGTCGCTCCCATATTTTGTGTAATTGAACATTGAAAATGATGAGTGAAAAGGGAAATCTTGCTCTAATATATTTCATTAAAATTAACATGAATGTAAAATCTAAAATGTGAGGCTTGCGTTAGTATGTTTATATAATTTGGAATCATTATGGTAATATGAATAAGAAGCTGGTATCACATTTACTGAGTCGCTCCCATATTTTAAGTAATAGGACTTTGAAAATGATGAGAGAAAATAGGAAACATAAATATATTACATTAATATTAATAAAAATGAATGTGAAAGCTAAAATGTAATGCGTGGTATCCCTATGGTATATGAATTAGATGCTGGTATCAAATTTTCCATATTTTTGAGTAACTGAACTTGGAAAATGATGAGTGAAAATAGGAAAATTGAATATGTTACATTGAAATTAAAATGAATGTGAACTGTGCGTTAGTGTGTTTATATAATTTGGAATCCTTATAATAATATGAATTAGATGTTGGTATCAGATTTTGTAGGTCGCTAACATAATGAGTAACTTTGAAAATGATGAGTGAAACTTACTTACTTAAATATTTTACATTGAAATTAAAATGAGTTTGAAAGTTAAAGTGTGTAAATGCGTTAGAGTTTTTATATAATTTGAAGTCCTTATTGCAATATTAATGAGATGCTTGTATCAATTTTCTGAGTCGCTTTCATATTTTTAGTTACTGAACTTTAAAAATGATAAGTGAGAGTGAAAAATTTATTTAAAAATATTAGATTAAAAGTAAAATAAATGTGAAAGTTAAAGTGTGATGCTTGCGTTAGTTTATTTTTGTAATAAGGAATCTTTATAATAATACGAATGAGAAGCATGTATCGCATTTTCAGAGTCGCTCCCATATTTTCAGTAATTGAACTTTAAAAATGGTGAGTGAAAATGTGAAACTTGCTCAAATACATTACTTTGAAATTAAAATTAGTGTGAAAGATAAAATGTGATGCGTGCGTTAGAGTTTTTATATATTTTGAATTTTTATTTTAATATTAATGATATGTTTTTTTCTTATTTTCTTTGTCACTCATATTTTTAGTAATTGAGCTTTGTAAATGATCAGAAAAAATGGAAAACATTTAAATATTATAAATCATTGCAATTAAAAATAGTGTTAAAGTTAAAATGTGAGGCGTGCGATAATGTGTTTATAAAATTTGGAATTTTTATTGTTATATTAATTAGAAGCTGATATCACATTTTATAAGTCATTTCCATATTTTGAGTACTTAAACTTTTTATATAATAATAAATGAACATGGAAAACTTATTTTAAAGTATAACTTTGAAATTAAAATGAGCGTGAAAGCTAATTTAACCTTATATTCAAATTGAAATAGTGGTTAATGTGAAATGTAAAATGTGAAGCGTGGGTTAGTATATTTATGTAGTTTGGAATCCATATTGTAATATGAATGCGATGCTGGTATCACATTTTTTGACTCGCTCCCATATTTTCAGGAACTGAATTTAGAAAATGATGAGTGAAAATGGAAAACTTATTTAAATATTATAAATCAATGAAATTAAAATGAGTGCTAAAGTTAAAATTTGAGTCGTGTGTTAGTGTGTTTACATAAATTAGAATCCACATTGTAATATGAATTAGATGCTGGTATAACATTTTCTTAGTTACTTCTATATTTTGAGTAACTGAACTTTGAAAATGATATGGGGATTTGAAAAACTTATTTAAATATGTACAGTCGTGAACAGAAGTTCGTTCCTATTAAGCTGGAAATAAATATTTATATAAAATGGAGATCATTTCATAAAAGCTCTATTTTGAATAAAAAGAGAATAAAAACATTGAGAAGGGCTTAATTGAACTGTGATTGGCTGAATCTGAGATGATCTCCATTTTATATAAATATTTATTTCCAGCTTAATAGGAACGAACTTCTGTTCACGACTGTAACTGAAATTGAAATGAGTGTGAAAGCTAAAATGTGAGTCGTGTCTTAATATGCTTATAGCAATCCTTATTTTTACAGGAATGACATACTTGTATCACTTTTTCTTAGTCGCTTCTATATTTTGAGTAACTGAACTTTGAAAAAAACAAGTGAACATGAAAATCTTATTTAAATATATAAATGTGAAATTAAAATCAAAGTGAAAGGTAAAATATGTGGCGTGCGTCAGTAAGTTTATTTATTTTAGAACCCATATGATAATATGAATGAGGGGCTGGTATCACACTGTCTTAGTCGCTCCCATATTTTGTGTAACTGAACTTTAATATTGATGAATGAAAATGGGAAACTGGCTCAAATACATTACTTTAAAATTAAAATGGGTGTGAGTTAAAATATAACACGTGGGTTAATGTGTTTACATAATTAGGAATCCTTATGGTAATGTGAATGAGACACTGGTTTCACCTTTTCAGGAATCGTGCAAAATCTTTTCTCCATAGAAAAAAAAATCAATATTGTGTCTGCTTCTCCTTCCTCACGCCTTTTCTGGCATTGTTTAAAAAATGTAAATTCTAACTTTGCTTCTTCCTCTTTCTTTCCTCTAGTACTTCAGATTAAAGCTTAATCTTCGTTCAGACTTTTGCTTTTAATTCTAGTTCAGAAATATTCTTCCTCCTCGAACTCTCCTTCAACTCATATATGTTTAACATTGTAATATCAACAAAAGACATTTCCATTTCTTCTCTCTCTGATCTTAACACTCAAAAAACGTAAGCTCCTGCTAGTATCCCTTCTGTGGTTCTCAAAATAATAATAATAATAATAATAATAATAATAATGATAATAATAATAATAATAATAGGGATCGAAACGGTGTCTTAATTCAAGCACGTAAGTCAATCATTATCCTTATGCAACGTATATATATATATATATATATATATATATATATATATATATATATATATATATATATATATATATATATATATATATATATATATATATATATATATATATATATATATATATATATATATATCCCGTTTTAGCTCTTTACATTGCATTTATGACATTTGTCATTACCTTCATTGCATCCTGTCTCTTTTGCGTTTCTCACCGAATTTCAGACGATAAAACCAATAAAATTATCCAATCAGAAAACTCCTCAAACTCTTTTAAGATAAAAATCAATTTCAATCAAAATTTAAAAATAGAATTTTATATATATATATATATATATATATATATATATATATATATATATATATATATATATATATATATATATATATATATATATATATATATATATATATATATATATATATATATTTTACCTCTGGTGGGCAAAGGGTAGAGGCCTTCCAAATTTCCACCAGAGAATGGATCAAATTGGGTCCTGGTCAGATTAAAGGCCCATATATATATATATATATATATATATATATATATATATATATATATATATATATATATATATATATATATATATATATATATATATATATATATAATATATAATATATATATATATATATCTTATTTCACTTAAATGGATTTTTAAAAAAAAAAACTTATTTATCATCTTTTAAGGTCAATTATTTTAAAGAAAACATTATTTACGTCATTTTTTTCTGGAAATAACTTTTATAAACGTCGAAAGCTTAAAATTATTGGGTAAAAAAAAATGAAATACAAAAAAGGTAAAAAGGAAGAAAAAAATTTGGAAAAAATTAAGTCCTCCAACCTACTTCTGGTTTAAAAATTATTTTCTTTATTTTTTTTTACTTTTTCAATTAATTCCACAAACAAGAAGAAGAAAAAGAAAAAATGAAGAATAAGAAGAAAAAGGAAAGATGAAGAATAAGAAGAAAAAGAAGAAGAAGAAGATGTATTATTATGATGATTATTATTATGTGCAATATTTGTAGAACTAATTGCAAAGCGTCAGGTTATATAATGTTTAAGAATTTTGAGAATTTATTATATTAAATCTTGTTTATTAGTAGCATTACCAAAGTGACATCTTTTGATGATGGTAAAAAAATTGTCATAAAACAATAATATTTATCTACACGTTTCATTTTTATAATTCACAAATCTGTGGAATTCATTAATTGAGTAAGTTTTATAAGGGTTTTTAAACTTCCAATTCATTATGTCATTATTTATTATGCTATTTCCATACTCTCTGATATTTTCCTTTGCGAATATACTTTTCTCAACATACTTTCGATTGTATTTACGATCTATTTCTTTTTTTATTATTATTTGTCCTCATTTCT
>SEYY01012702.1:15000-20000 GCA_009176605.1 Armadillidium nasatum
CTATGGTACAACACTTTTTTTTACCAAAAACCCAGAAAACCCATCAATTCCCTGGGTTTTTGGCAAAAACCCACCCGGGCTGTGTTTTTTTTTGGAAAAAACCCGGGTTTTTGCCAACCCTGCTTTTAATATTTTAGAACATGCTAGCCAAGATTTCTACAGATATAGCCATTCATTTTCAGCCACAAATATCTTGTCATGAATTGTACAGATCTAGCAATTCATAAAGGGTAGGCATGGCCCTCCCCTACATTTTCAGCCACAATGTTTCTAAAGTTAAAAAAGACCATATATATATATATATATATATATATATATATATATATATATATATATATATATATATATATATATATATATATATATATATATATATATATATATATATATATATATATATATATACCGTGTCATCTCAAAAAAAAACTTTTGTGGAAGGTTCTTGTGAGGTCAAAAATCTAGGGAGGGGGGCCATGGCCCTACCTTGCCCCCATAATGGTGCCCATATATATATATATATATATATATATATATATATATATATATATATATATATATATATATATATATATATATATATATATATATATATATATATATATATATAGATATGAAAGATAGAAGAGGAATTGAAAGGAGTAGGTGCTATGAGGGTGTCTGCTGTTGCATTGAATATGAGATTGGTGATGTTGGAAGCCTATGTACCTATTGTGGTCATGTACCCAGTTCTACATGCGGAGTTGAAAATGCTTAAACCTTCAAATATTACTGAATATCCCAGACAAGAAAATAATTCATTGGAAGAGACTATTTTGAATGGTAAATTCTAAAATTAAGTTTTTTCATATTAAAAATAATTTTAATTATATTTAAGAATTGTATAAATTAATTTTTTTTAATTGTTAATTATTATGTAACAAGTTTTTGTAGTAAACTCTACTCATTTCTTTACTCCAACCTTAGAGCAACTCCAAATTTTACTGTCTAATATTTTTGTTATTTTTTAATTTCCACTTCATTCATACTTGATTTATTTCTTTTTCATATATTTATAAAAACTATTTTCAAATGAACAAATATTTCATTATTTCAATATTTCTTTTTATTGCACTTGAACAGTATAATATATATATATATATATATATATATATATATATATATATATATATATATATATATATATATATATATATATATATATATATATATATATATATATATATATATATATATTATATATATATATATAATAAAAAAGGAATAGTCAAAAATGTTCCTATAGTTCACCCATTAAAATATATTTTGGTAGTTTTATGGTGGACTTTTTACTTTATTGAATAGTCTGTAAAACTAGATTAATATCGATTAGAAGCGATGCTGAGAATTCAAACCCAATTGTTATACAAGGAAATAATGGGCAAATAAGGGATAGTAACAAGCCACATGGACTTACTAGTATTAAGACTGTCCTATCAAGGTAAACACAAGGCAGTAAAAAGCCATAATTGTAAATCAAGACTCTCCCAACCCATCTATCGGCATAGGCTTGGCCAGAGGTGGAGAACATGTGGCCCACTGCAACATTGTTTCCTTCTAAAAAAATTCTACCAGTAATTACTACCAATACCTGTGGCATGCTGTATGGATCAGAATTTCTGAGTATCTGTTAGTAACCTATATAAATTGATATAAACCTAGATATAACCCATATGGATAAACCTACCCAAAACTTGGATGGATTTTTTCAATAATGCTGAGCAGATAAAAAAAAGGTATCATTTTTGATCTGTGTGTAAAGGCCTATGAGAATTCATGCTAAATTTAAAAAAAAAAAACATTATTACCATTTATCCCCTAAAAAGCAAAAGTCCTAAACAAATTTGTTTTACCTCACCTCCTCCCACCCAAAAAAAAGTATATAAATAAGTAGGCATGTCCGAAGTTGTTAAAAGTATTTATATCATTAACATTGAATATTATATAAGCTAATCTTGCATTCATTTAGTTAGAATATATATATATATATATATATATATATATATATATATATATATATATATATATATATATATATATATATATATATATATATATATATATATATATATATATATATATATATATATATATATATATATATATATATATATATCTAACTAAATGAATGCAAGCTTAGCTGACAATATTCAATGTTAATGATACACAACTTCAAGCAATTTCACAGTGGCCTATTTATTTATTATTATTATTATTATTATTATTTTCTGGGGGGGGGTGAGATAAAACAATTTTTTTTTTTTTTTTTTTTTTTTAGAAGGTAAATGCTAATAACCTGTTTTCTGAAAAAAAAAAAAAAAAAAAAAATAGTGTGAATTTTGTTAGGCCTTAACACACATCACAAATAAATTTTTTTTTTTATCTGATTATCATTTTTGAAAAATCCATTCATTTTTTGGGTAGGTTTATGGCAACAATAATCCATATGGGTTATATCTAGGTTTATTTTCAATTTATATAGGTTACTAACAGATACTCAGCAATGTTGACCAACACAGCATGCCACATGTATTAGCAGTAATAGCTGGTAGTTATATATGTACGGTATATATATATATATATATATATATATATATATATATATATATATATATATATATATATATATATATATATATATATATATATATATATATATATATATATATATATATATATATATATATATATATATATGGTATCTATCCTCCAGTGAGCAAAGTCAGATTCTGGTCAAGATTGGCCAACATGACCCAATACACAGTGTTTGAAAGTGTGCAAGCCAGAGGAAGTTGGGAAAACAGATACAGGGAGTGGGTTCCAAACTTTACCAGTTGAGTACATGTAAGATTGAGCATAGGGGTTAAGTCTAGGCTCGGAGAGTTGGACAGATAAAGGATGAGACTGTAGAAAGACATGTCACTCGAGCTCTTGTTAATGGAGGAGGTATGCGATGGGAGAGTTCAGAAGAAGTGTCCATTGTAATAATGATAGTATAGAGAGAGTGAAGAACAATTTGATGGGCAGAAAGAGAGTGGAGAGAATTAGTGAGAACAGGAAAGTTGATAAGACGAAGAGCCATAAATATATATAATGGATTAAATTTAATATTCATTCAATGTTTTCTGACTATATCTTGAGCAGAAACAACATGCATTTCCCAATCATCAATGAACCTGCTGTTTTCTCTTTTAAGATATTGGAACATTGATGAGTAAAGTCAAAATATCTCTGATATTTTTTAAAGGTTTAATCTAAAGTGAGTATGCAAATAGTAGGCCTATTGGATTTTTGAAATGCATTTTAAAAGAAATAAAGAAAATTTTTTTATGGAAACTTAGAATTCATTTAGAAGCTCATACTTAATGTTGCAGAAGGTCACAGGTTCTCCAGTCCCCACCCCTGGTTTAGAAGATATTAATTCTCAGAAATATTTTTAAACTTAAGTATTGAAATTTCAAATAGTAACCCTACAGAGATACTACAATAATATGAATATGAGTATAAGATAGCCTAACTAATTTTGAATTTTCAAAATGAAAATTATAAAGATCATCAAAGAAATATCAACTTATTTTAGCCATTCCCATTCCTTTCATAATCAAAATTCTTTTCTGAGCAACTTACAATCAGGTACCATATATATATATACCGTATAATATACGGTATATATATATATATATGGTACCTGATTGTAAGTTGCTCAGAAAAGAATTTTGATTATGAAAGGAATGGGAATGGCTAAAATAAGTTATATTTCTTTGATATATATATATATATATATATATATATATATATATATATATATATATATATATATATATATATATATATATATATATATATATATATATATATATATATATATATATATATATATATATATATAACATTGATATATTCAACATGATTTTGAATTCCATCTGTCACTCATCAACCAAGTATTTTTTCTAAGTCATGCAGAAAGGGGTTATAAGTTATAACCTTCAAGCTTTCTTATATGTTAGTGTCTAATTTAGTTTCTTCAACTTACTTAGATATTTAATTTCATGCATATCATATTTTAAGAACATAGTTATGCCCAGTACATAAGAAAGGAAAAATATTTCCCAATATAGTTTTTATTGAGAACAGGTGGCTTTAGTTGTTGGGCAGATAATCTTTGATGTGAAGGTTTGTTTGATTGAAACCTTTTTGTTTTTTAACCAACTAAATAGAAATCAGATTTCTTAATTTTTCTTTTAATTTGCAGGTGTTGAAGTAAATCCCAATCCTCAGTTTGATGCATCTCTTACTAGTGAATATAGTGATCCAATTTTCTTTACCAAGTTTTTCTCCAGCATTGGCAGATTATCTTCAAGGTAAAGCGACTCAAAGCCGGATTCATTACTATAGAAAACTCTTTGTTTCTGAATTATCAGTATATTTGAAGTAAGTACTAAGAATTGCTCACTGAAAGTTACCCGATTTTCTTTTTTCATTATTATTTTAGAAAATGTAATTATATTGTTATTATTACTACTATTATTATCATCATCATCATCACTACAACTATTTTACGCACAAGCCAGTTAGTTAATAAGTATACCTGAAAGATTAACGGGGAGAACATGGATGTGTTGATCCAAATAAATTTGGGTTACGTTAGGAGAAACGTTGAAATTTGTGAGGAATGTTATAGTAGCGATAGGTGTAGAAAAAGGAATATTTGCTTGTCAAATAGTTCCATTGAAGGTGAAATTAAAAGGTTCAGAGATGTCAAAGAAAGAAGGAAGGAGAAACTTTGATAGAATAAAGAATGAAAAAATAACTGACCCACAATGAAGATTAAAATATGTGAAAGTATTAGAGAAGAGTGATGTTGAATGGAATTGGTCTAAAGCGAATTGTGGTATTTTAAATAGTGAGAAGTCTGCAGATTCACAAATAGAAAAAAAAAACAGGAAAATGGTGGAATGACGATT
>SEYY01012702.1:25000-26184 GCA_009176605.1 Armadillidium nasatum
TTTATTTTAATTTTAATCCTTGATTAATCCGTTAGTAACATATTAAGATGGTAACCAAGGTACAGTCGTGAACAAAAGTTCGTACCTATTAGGCTGGAAATAAATATTTATATAAAATGGGGATCATTTCAGGTTCAGCCAAAAACAGTTCAATTAAGCCCCTCTCAATGTTTTTATTTTCTTTTTATTCAAAATAGAGCTTTTATGAAATGATTTCCATTTTATATAAATATTTATTTGCAGTCTAATAGGAACGAACTTTTGTTCACGACTGTACATTTTTTTTTTTTTTTTTTACACAACGCCACCACTCACGGGCAGAGCCCTTTTCAAGGAGGGGGCACACACACATGCACAAAGCTCATTCAAACACACACACACACCTAACGCACAGCCCTCAGGTGGGCGCAGACGGAAGCCTTGAAGAGTGGAAGATTAAATACAGGAGGGAAAATAAATGATGGTAGAGAGTTCCACAGAATAGAGGTGGCTGGAAAGAAGGAGGTACCACAACGGGCTAGCCTGGGATTTCCTACGTCCACACAAAATTGGTGCGAAAGCAGGGCACCCCTTGTGCAACGAGGACGAAGCAACGGTGGAGGAATGCGAGAGGCCAATTCCCTCGAGCACCTGCCATTGTAGTACCTGTAAAAAAGATAGCGCGCCAACGTCACGTCGCAGAGACAGGGGGTCAAGTGAGTTTGAAAGTAGGGGACAGTTTATTAATCTCTTAGCTTTTGACTCAACCCTATCCAGAAGAGAGGGATTAGCCGGAGCCCCCCCAAATGTGAGAACAGTACCCCATACAAGGACGAATAAGACCCTTATATATTTGGAGTAACTGCTCAGAAGAAAAAAATTCTCGCAACCTGAACAGACTCCCAGCTTCTTAGAGGCCACTTTAGCAACCATTGTAATATGTGGTTTCCAAGACAGTTTGTTGTTTATGTTTAGACCAAGAATGTTAATGTTATTTACAGGTGAGACGGGAGAGCCATCGAAGAGGATAGGAAAGTTAGGAGGTGTTTTTGAGAGGGAGATGTGAAGAAGTTGAGTTTTTAAAGAGTTGAATTTCACAAGGTTGCTATGACCCCACCGGGAAATCCCATCCAGATCGGCAAGAATGGAATCGGAAAGTTGAAGACGAGAACAAGTCTAGAAGCAAAAGAGGGAGCAGATTTGAA
>SEYY01012703.1:0-5000 GCA_009176605.1 Armadillidium nasatum
GTGTGTGTGTGTATTTAAATAAACTATAGTTATTACTACGGTCACTTCTCTTCCGGAGTCTTTCTTCGCATATCTCATCCTTTGAGAAGAGCTCGAGGTACTTTCTCTGTCCAACTCTCTGACCGAAGACTTAATCGGTATGATCAATGTTACATGTACTCTACTTTTGAATTCTAAAACACAATCCCTTCATCTATTTTTCCAATTCCCTAATACTTACGCATCTTCAAACCTTGTATCTCGGAAAATGTCTTCCTTTATTCTGACCAGCATCCTGAATTCCTTCTTTTTCTGGTGGAAATTTTATAGGTCTCTGGCCTTTGCACAGCGTAAGTAAAAAAAAAAAATAATGTGCATGACTGTATATATTTTCATTCCTGGAAAAACAAAAAAAGTTATAAAAATTTAAATTTACATATAGCGTTAGATTTTAAAAAATTTTAAATTGCGTAAAGATATGTAAATTATTAGTTCAAAAGTTAAACTTTATTACGAATTTAGAAATATGTGTATATTTTTCATTAATTAAAACAATTCACATCATTACAGAGTATATAAATTTCATTACTAAAAAATTTCATTAATTAATAAAAGTTAACAATTTAAATAAAATTTATATTTTGTAATTAAAAGATTAAAAAAAAAAAAAAAAAAAAGGTAAAAACTCGAAAATAAAAGAAAATAACCTTAAATATATATATATATATATATATATATATATATATATATATATATATATATATATAATATATATATATATATATATATATTATATTATTTTATTATTATATATTTTTTTTTTTTTTTATATTTTATATATATATATATATATATATATATATATATATATATATATATATATATTATATATATATTATATATTATATATATATATATATATATATATTATATATATATATATATATATATATATATATATATATATATATATATATATATATATATATATATATATATATATATATATATATATATATATATATATATATATATATATATATATATATATATATATATATATATATATATATATATATATATACTATAATATATTATATAATAACCAAAGTAACTCGCTACAAATATGTATACAAAAAGCAGTGCAAGCAATGGTAACAATAAAAACAGTTTGAAAAATAGAAATAGAAAGAGTAAAGGAAAAAAGAACAGTGAAGAGGAAGTATTCCTCGAAGAGAGCTTTTCTATCAGCCATGAAAATGCCCTCCTATCTACTAACCCTCACCTACCCAATTCTCCTCCCCAAGTTAACTTATTCAGTTCCAAAATACATTCGATTATATCGAACCTCAAAGAAGAAATCGCATCACTTACGAAAGCACTTAACCAACTCCGGCATGAAAAAGAACAAGAAATAAACGAACTGAAAACACATTAAAAAATAATAACACTGAAAACATCCGTCCTATCCGAAATACGAAATACGGTACAGTCAGTAGAGGAATCACAAATGCAACTACAACAAGGAAATATTAAAAATATATGTGTGATAACCGGGAGTGTACCCGAGTAAAATCAAATCGAAACGGAAAAGAAAAATTAACCAAAATAATTGATGAAAAGTTAAAAATAAAATTAAATCACAATTCAATCAGCGAAGTGTTTAGATTAGGAACCAAAAAAACTGACTACAGCTTAAGAACAAAAGACACAAGGTCAATCAGATTCAAAATAAAAGAAGAAGGCCTCAAATCTAAATTAATATCGGCCTGCATAAAAGAAAAACCTAACATCTATATCAACGAATACTTGACTCAAAAATATAAAGACCTACTAAAAAAAAAAACTTAATTATACGCAAGGACCATAGAAACCTTATTTGCTCTTGCTATGTTAAAAATGGCATCTTAAACGTTAAATCATAACCTACTGGAGAATCAACTAAAATAAAAAATGAAGCCGACCTTTACGAATTCTTAACCTCAATCAATATCACCCGACTGAAGGAATGTAATGTATTGAATTATTTATACTATAATGAAATAAAACTCAATACAATAAACTGAAAAGCAAATGAATTTTTCAGTTATTATTATTACTATTATTATTGTTATTTTAATTACTGCTGTTCTTATTATTATTACATAATTGTTATTATTATTATTATTATTATTATTATTATTATTATTATTATTATTATTATTATTATTATTATTATTATTATTATTATTATTATTATTATTATTATTATTATTATTATTATTATTATTATTATTATTATCATTATTATTATTATTATTATTATTATTATTATTATTATTATTATTATTATTATTATTATTATTATTATTATTATTATTATTATTATTATTATTATTATTATTCATTATATTATTTTATTATTATTATTATTTACTATTATGTTTATTATTTTTATTATTATTATTATTATTATTATTATTATTATTATTTATTATTATTATTATTATTATTATTATTATTATTATTATTATTATTATTATTATTATTATTATTATTATTATTATTATTATTATTATTATTATTATTATTATTATTATTATTATTATTATTTTCATTATTTATTATTATTATTATTATTATTATTATTATTATTATTATTATTATTATTATTATTATTATTATTATTATTATTATTATTATTATTATTATATTATTATTATTATTATTATTATTATTATTATTATTATTATTATTATTATTATTATTATTATTATTATTATTATTATTATTATTATTATTACTATCGTTAGTATTATCCCTATCAAAAGTTGTCTACCATTATTTCGATATATTACTATAGCTATCATTATTTTTACTTATTATTATTATTATTATTATTATTATTATTATTATTATTATTATTATTATTATTCATTATTATTACAATTATCATTATTATTACTGTTATTATTATTACTATTATTACATATATATATCATTTTAATTATTATAATTATTATTATTATTATTATTATTATTATTATTATTATTATTATTTTTACTACTATTATCATTGCTACTAGTATTACCGTTACAATTATTACATTATTAATAACTTTATTATTATTATTATTATTATTATTATTATTATTATTATTATTATTATTATTATAAATAGTATTACTATTATTTTTTTTATTGTTATTATTAATATAATTACTACCATTATTATTTTTTATTATTATTTTTTTTTTTTTTTTTTTTTTATTATTTTTATTTATTTTTATTATTATTATTATTTATTATTATTATTATTATTATTATTATTATTATTATATTATTATTATTATAATTATTATTAGTATTATTTTTTGCTTATTATTATTATTATAACTATTAATATTGTTACTAATTTGCATACTTACAATAGTATTATTACTAATTACTAATTATTAGTAATTACTAGTATTATTACTAAATTGCCGAAAAAGCTTATCATGCTTACTGAGGAGACGTCCATCAAAATGGTTTCGCCCCGGTTCCAATATACCCTTACTTCGGCCGCCGTACTTAAAATCCTCAAAAACATCTTCCAAATTATAACTCAATTACTTCGCCCCTTACTCCCCTCTCCCCCTTCCCACCACTCCCACTTCTCCCACTACTTCCTTCAGACCCCATCCAGTACTTTAAACCCTTGCTAAAATTGAAAAAAAAAAAAAAAAAATTTAACTCAAACTGAGATCTCTCATTATTATTATTATTATTATTATTATTATTATTATTATTATTATTATTATTATTATTATTATTATTATTATTATTATTATTATTATTATTATTATTATTATTATTATTATTATTATTTTTATTATTATTATTATTATTATTATTATTATTATTATTATTATTATTATTATTATTATTATTATTATTATTATTATTATTATTATTATTATTATTATTTTATTATTATTATTATTATTATTATTATTATTATTATTATTATTATTATTATTATTATAAAATATAATATTATTTGTATAATACTAACAGCTCGGAAATTTTTTTTATACTTTCTCAGGAAATGATTTCGAAGAATGCGTTCGCTACGGTTCCAATATATAAACCATCTTCCGAATCGTAACTAAATTACTTCGATCCCTTATTCCCCTCTCCCTCCCCCTCCCCCTTCTCCCATCACTTCCATTAGACCTTTTCAAGTAATTAAGACCTTTACTAAAGTTGAAAAAAACATCCTTAGATTTTTTGGGATATTCAAATTAAAATTACAATCAATTATTATTATTATTATAATTATTATCATTACCATTTTTTTATCATTATCTATATTATCTTTATTATTATTATTATTATTATTATTATTATTATTATTATTATTATTATTATTATTATTATTATTATTATTATTATTATTATTATTATTATTATTATTTTTATTATTGTTGTTTTTTGTTGTTGCTGTTGTTGTTGTTGTTGTTTTTGTTTGTTGTTGTTGTTGTTGTTGTTGTTGTTATTGTTATTATACTTTCTACTATTATTAGAATCAGGATTAATTATTATTATATAATTCACTGTATACTTAGATCAGCATACTAAAGATTTTGTTACGACATTTATTATCATTAAGTTACACCGGGGCCGAATTTCTTCCTTGCAAACCACACTTAGCCCATCAGAGAAATATAGAGATCACAGCGGTTTTCTATCGCTGAATATACCTACTTTCATATTTCTAATTAATATCATTACACAATATTATTTTCCTTTTAAAGATTATTTATCAAAAACATTATTGTCTTTTTAATCTGCTACTCTAATTTATTTGTCCTAGAAATATCAGTTATAAGAAAGCCAATGAATGCAATTAACAATCTAAGTGAACCACTCCCTATCAAAAATGACGTTAAATCAAAATTTATCTACCCTGACGAACTGAAGAAAGATAAAACATTCAAATTAATAAACTAACACTACTCCACTATAACATAAGAAGCCTCCCTATACATCATAATGAT
>SEYY01012703.1:12500-32050 GCA_009176605.1 Armadillidium nasatum
GTTCGAAGTTTATATTGGCGGCAGCGGTGAAACGTCCTTAAGACTTTATATTGATGAGCAGCAATGACGACTGTTATATTGTCGGCTGTGGCAAAGAACCTTTTATATTAATAACAGTAATAAAAACCCTTATATAGTAAAGTAAAATTTTTATGAGATTTTTCCCTTTTTTATATTATTCATTTAAAACTGAAATTTCAAAACGGTTTCAAGGCAGAACTATTAATATTTTAAAATAGTTAACATTAAAGAATAATAAATTTAAATAATCATATATTTCTATAAAAGTATACATATAAATTATATCTTTTCAAATATTTATCATGGCAGAAGCAGAAGTACAAAATGAAAATTTTAATATGCCAAACTTTTCTAATATTGTAGGAAAACTTAAATTTTTTAATGGAAAAAGTAATTTTAAGAGTTTCTTAAATCAGTTTAATACTAGAGCAAAACTTGAAGGCTGGAGAGAAGAAGTTAAAGTAAATATTTTAAAATGTTTATGTATAGATTCTGCACAAACGTATCTAAACTCTCATCCAGAGATTGAAGAATTTGATTTTGACGAATTAGTAGAATTTTTAACTAAGAGATATGAAATTAAAGTGTCAAAACAAGAGGCTTATGGGAGATTTTCAAATATAAAACAAGGGCATTCTAATGTTAGAGATTACGCCGATAAAATCGATGAGATAAGTGAATCTGTCATGCATGTTCTTACTGAGTTCGAAGACGTAGAGAATAGAGATCAGTTTCTCATCTCTATATTTGTTAATGGATTAAATTTAGAAATTAAAAAACTTATAGGGATCCAAGAATTTAACTCTTATAACAACTGTTTGCAAACTGCATTAAAGGCAGAAAAATTATTACCCTCCAGAAACCCAATATTTAATGTTAATAATGAAAGTGAACAAAGTAATAATTTCCCCAATTATAGAAATTCCCCTAATCCTTATAATAATAATTATAATAAAAATAGAAGTTATAATAATGATATTATATGTTTCCATTGCAATAAAAAAGGACATATAAAGAGAAGTTGTCCTCAAATTAATAAAAGATACACTTTAATGCAAAACCCTCCAAAAAACTATTAAACCGATCCGTTACAGAAGATTTAGAAAATCCTGTAACATATTTAAGAATAAATAATTTAAAGTCATTGGGATACTGGGATTCAGGGTCTAATATATCAATAGTTTCTTATAATCATTTTTCTAAGTTATATGAAACGGATCGATTTAAGAGTATTATAAAGGTTCCTAATATAAATGTTACAAGTGTTACTGGTGAAATTTTAAAATTAATAGGTAAAGTTTCTTTATATTTTAGTATTGGTAAAATTAAATTTATTCATGAGGTATATATCTTAGACGATACAAAATTTGTAGGAGATATACTAATAGGAAGAGACATAATCAAGAGGATAGGGAAAGTAATGTTTAACTTTGAAGAAAAGTATATCCAAATAAACAAAGTAAAGTTGCCCATAGTTTGCTCAAGTGATTATAACATGCAATGTTTTAGTGTAAATAAATTAAAGCTTAATGAAGATAAATTAAAGTTAAATAAAAAGTTAATATTACCTCCTCGTTCATTTGTAAAGACACATGGTATTGTAGGAAAGAAATGGAAGAACAAACATGTAGTCATTGAATCTTCTTGTACTGATGGTTTAAGAGTTGGAAATACCTTAGCTGTAGTTAATGATAATTTAGAGGTACCCTTTACTATAGCTAACTATTTCGATAGAGAAATAACTTTGAATAAGAATGAACTGATAGGAGACATATTTTTAGCAGAAGAAGAAGAAATAGAGATAGAAAATGTTGCAAAATCTGAATGCACATTCAATTTAAATGATATAAATTTAGAGAACTTGAAAACTAGTCAGCAAGTAAAAATGTTAGAACTAATTAAGAAGTTTAAAGATGCATTTTCCCAAACCTCCGATGATATAGGTTTGTGTAAATTAAATAAACATAGCATTAAGACAGGTAATAGTTAAACCAGTTTTTGTTCCACAGTATAGATTGCCTCAAGCAACAAAAGAAGTTATGCAAGACCATATAAATAAAATGCTTAAAGCTAGGACTAATAGAGAGATCCTCTAGTAGTTGGAACTGTCCTATAATATTGATAAAGAAGTCAGATAATACTCTACGTTTTGTCTATGACGCAAGAGCTTTGAATAAGGTAACGGAAGCTGAGGTAATGTCCATGCCCAGAGTTGACGAGATATTATCATCCTTAAATGGTTCTAAGATATTTTTCTGTACTTGATAATTTGAAAGGGATTTAATCCAGAATTTTGATAGAAGAAGAGGATAGGCATAAGACAAGTTTTATAGGACCAGATAACTTAAAATATCAACATATTAGAATGCCATATGGTTTAATAGGCGCTCCTACTACCTTCACGAAGACTTTATCTCTCTTATTTTCTGAAGTCTTAGGTAAATTTTGCCATATCTATATGGATGATTTAATTTTATATACATCAAACTTTGAAGATCATCTTAAATACTTGGAACAAGTTTTAAAAATTTATAAAGATTCAGGACTTAAACTGTCCCTTAAGAAATGTAAGTTTGCCCAGGAAAGTGTAAAATATTTAGGACATATTATTTCTAAAAAAGGCATTCAAATTGATCCAATTAAATTGCAAGGTATTAGAGATTATGAGACACCCAGGAATGTAAAAGAAGTGAGAAGATTTTTAGGAATGTCTAGCTTACTATAGAAAGTTTATTGATGGTTTCTCAAGTATTTGTGCCCCTTTAACTAACCTCACTAAGAAATACTCTAAATTTATTTGGTCAGAGTTAGAAGAGAAAGCTTTTGTAAAATTAAAAGAACTATTGGTCTATTTCACCTATTCTCATACATCCAAATTTTAATAACTCGTTTAAGCTTCATATTGATGTATCAGATTTAGCAATTGGAGCTGTTTTAACACAGGAAAGCGATGGTGTAGACAAACCTATTGCATACTTTTCAAGGAAGTTAACGCCACAAGAAAGTAGATATAGTGTAACTGAAAGAGAAGCGTTAGCCATCGTCAAATCAGTTAGGCATTTTGATTATTATCTTTATGAACATAAGTTTACTATCATTTCGGACCATCAACCCCTAAGATATCTTTTTAAATTTAAACCTAGCACTCCGAGAATTGCTAGATGGGCCTTACTTCTTACAGAATTTAATTTTGATATACAGTTTAGAGCAGGAAAGGAAAATGTAATTCCAGACGCTCTTAGTAGAAGTGTCCATGTTATAAATAGTAGTGAAGAAATAGAACCATCAAAGGTTTTAAATTCAGAAAATGTAAGGAGAGAACAGTTGAAAGATTTAGAATGGAGAAGGATCATAAATTATTTTGAGAAAAGAAATATTGAAGGTATACCGAGGGATATAGATTTATCCAGGTTCATTATGAAAGATAATTGTCTCATTTCATACACTTTAACAAACACCAAAGACCATATAAAGAAACACTTGTAATTCCTCACACTCTTAAAAACACAGCTTTATACATAGTACATAACTCTAACTTAAACTTTCACGCTAGCTTTATTAAAACACTTATACAGGGCTGAAGACTTATTCTATTGGCCTAACATGACACAAGATATTAAAGAATACTGCAGAAATTGTCTAACTTGTCAAAAGATTTCCCCTTACAATAACATTAAAGCACCCTTACAACTCTTTCACTCACCTCTTTCTCCTGGATCACATATAGGTATTGACATTATAGGACCATTTCCTATTACTTCCAATAATAATAAATACATTTTTTCCATAATAGATCATTTTTCCAGATTCCTTCAAACATATCCCATCCCTAATATTAAAAAGGAAACAATAGTAAAATGTCTAATAGATTACATTAACAGATTCTCAGCCCCATCTCATATCACTACTGATAACGGTACACAATTTCATTCTAACCTCTTCAAGGAAGTTTGTGACCTCTTTAAGACTAAAGTACATTACACTACAAGCTTTCATCCCCAAGGTAACAGTTACTCAGAAAGGTCACACAGAAACATTAAAAACGCTTTAGCATCTGCTTTAGAACACTCTGAATTACATCATTGGGAAGATTATTTATCTTTCGTTACACTAGCTCTAAACACTTCTTATCACTCCAGTACAAATGAAATTCCCTTCTTTCTTTTCTTCGGGAGAGACGCTCTCTTACCACTTTCTGACATTATCAAGGCGGGAGAAACATATGATTACATAGGTAGAAATGCTAAAGAAGAGATAAGTAAAAAGATGAGAGATGCATATAAGAATGCTCAAGAATTTAATGCAAATAAACAAGGTAAAAGAAGAGAATATTTTAAAGATAAAAATTTCAAAGAATTTGAAGTAGGAAATTTTGTATGGTTATTAGATAACTATAGAAGAGGAAAAGGCAGTAAACTTAAAACCTAGATATCCTCGGACCTTATAGAATCGTTGATAAATACTTCACCTGTTAATTACACTATAAAACCCTTATATGACTTGCATAAAAGGCAAGAAAAAGTACACATAAACCGACTAAAGAGATGTCATTTACCAAATGTCATACATGACCCAGATAGAGAAGATGAAGATAATGAAATAAGAGAAGAAATTAGAGATGTGGAGAGTACAAACTCTGATAGTGACGATGATATTTATATTCCAATGAATATAAATAGAAATAATAACGTTAGAATAAATCATAATAGTAATGATAATAACACAAGTAATACATATAATTTGAGATCAAAAGGACCTGTTATAGACACAGATAGAGTTTTAGAAAGACCACTCGAGTATAGATCAAATAGAAACATAAATATGATCAGTTTAATTGTTGTTTTGGTATTTATTATCAAAATGTTTTGTTGTTGTTAGGATATTGTTAAAGAAGTATGATGATATAAATTATATTATGGAATTATTGTTATATTTATTTATTTATTTATTAAAGATATTATGTTGCAATGGTTAAAAGAAGTTGTTGAAGGAACAAAGAGATTGTTGCCTTGTTAGTAGAATCTTGCGTGGAACCTTAATAAGTTCCAATCCTAACATTTATGGATGTAGCTCTTTGGAGGTCATTCATGTTAGACCGCCGGTTGTGACTATTGTCAGATAAACGTTTATCTGCGATATTCAAAGATTCAAAGGTTAGTATCTATTGTACAGATACTTGTTGTTCTTAGAGACATCAGAAACTCTTAAAGATTTCTGAGAGGTTGAGTTATGTTTATGTTATATTATCATATTATTTTATATTATTTCTTATATTATAACTCCTTTTAACAAGTTGATCATATTTAAATGTATTACAAGATAATATCGAACGTATTCAAATGTATAAACCTTTGTATATAAACTTTTTATGAAATTCATCTCTCGTAAATGGGTTAAATCTAAGCCCAGGGTAATGTAAAATTATTTTATCTTCAACACATTTACGAGAAGTGATTTTCTTTCTTCTATTTTAAATTGATAATTATTCATATAAGAGGAAGCTCAAAAAGCTCATTGTAACATTTCTTTTTATTTTATTTTTCTCTTAAATTTTATTTATTCGTTGTACAATTTGTAACTATATTATTATTATTATTATTATTATTATTATTATTATTATTATTATTATTATTATTATTGGTAGAAGACATAAGCTCAGCGACTATTAAAAGAAGTTGAAGGGAATAATTCGGCAGAAGACCTTTACCCTAGATCTGTAGATCTAGTCCCTTAGCTGTGGCTAAGAGGATTTGGAAGGAACGGATTTCTGAATTCGTTATTTGGCCGTGGCCAAACTAAGTGGTGTTTCTGAAGTCACACCAAAAGAGAATTTGTTCTCTTTTAGCTTAGTAGTACAAATTTTGAGTTTAGTACAAGTTCTGGAGTTTAGTAAAAACCTATGTTTTTACATTGAAATGAGTTTCAATTAAACTACCGAAGAACTTTTCCTTCGTCTTCTTTGAGACCCATTTTTACCTTAACATTTAACATCTTGTAATTATTTGTATAGCCTCCAAACCGCAAAAATTTGCTACCATTATGATTTGTTTATTTATTCTATTGTAAATAAAATATTATTAAGTTTCTTGTTGTTTTGCCTTGCCTCCCTTTGAATTTTCAGTCCCCCTTTATTTTTATTTCGTAAACTGTTCTTTGTGATTTCCCCATTTTTTTAACCATCTTGTTGCATCACAAAGTTCGAAGTTTATATATATATATATATATATATATATATATATATATATATATATATATATATATATATATATATATATATATATATATATATATATATATATATATATATATATATATATATATAAAAAAAGGGAACTCCGTTTTTCAGAAACTGTCAAGAAAGAGAGAGAAACGCTGAGATACTGAATTTGAGGATAAATTAAAAATTAAAAGCTATAACTTTTCAAAATTATTTAAATCCTATTTTATATTTTCAATATTTCTTTCAAATTAAAACTTTAAAAATTTATTTCCATATCTTTCAATAATAAATAATTTTATATTTCTTAGAACTTGTAAAAATTTTGTAAAACACTTTTATTAGTTAAAAATTTATCATTATTTAGGGACTAAAACACTGAATCATGTAAAGCAAATAAGGACTCTTCTACTCCTCACTCTGAACTGAAGCTGAACTCTTCCCTCGAAACTTTTGCTCTAATTCAACTTTAGACGATTCCGGAGTTATTCCTCCTCCTTCAATCCCCTCCAACTCATTCAAGCCTAAAATTATAATTTCTTCTAAAGACGTTATTTCTGATCTCTCTGAGCTTAATACTAAGGAGGCGTACGATCCAGATGGTATTACACGTGTGGTTCTCAAAACGTTTGCTTCCGAACTTGAACTCCGCTTTGGTAAACTATTTCGACTTTGTTTTTCTACTTTAACCTTCCCTAATTGCTGGAAACGTGCACTCAATCAGCCTGGGGATCCATCTCAACCCTCCAACTATTGTCTCATTCCTTTGACCTCTGTTTTTTCTAAAGTTTTCGAATCTATCCTTAACAGGAAGATTTGGAAACATCTCAATTCTTCTCAATCATATCTATGATCGATAGAATGGCTTTCGTAAGAAACGCTCAACTGGTGATCTTTCCATTCTCTCTGAAACTTGGTTATTCGCTCTTTGGCAATTCGGTGAATCTTTTACATATCGAAAGCCTGTGATAGAGTTTGACACAAAGCTTTAATTTTTAAACTTCCCTCTTTCGGTATCTATCCTACTCTCTGTGATCATCTCTCTAATTTCCTTTATAGTCGTTCTGTAGCAGCTGTTGTAGACGACCATCGTTCTTCCATTAAATCTATTAATAGTGGTGTTCCTCAATTATCAGTCCTATTTTGTTTTTGATTAGTGGCCTTCTCTCAATTACTTCACCTCTTATCGACTCCTATGCTAATGACTCCGCCCTTCAACACTCCTTTCACGTCTCTCTCTCTCCCAACAGCAGTTAATAGAGTCAATGAGGGTAGCCTTGGAGCAACTAACCTCTGATCCTTCACGTATTTATAGTTGGTGCAGATAAAACATGGTTGTTTTCATTGTCTCAAAAATTCAGTTCCTCTTTCTCTCCACTAGACACAATCTTCCACACAACTATGATATCGTCTTCGAAAACACACAACTCAAACCTTCATCTGTTCTTAATATTTTCGGTGAATCTTTTTCTCGTGATATTTCATAGAAAGATCCCATTAGTTCTCTTTTAAAACAAGCTTCGAATAGGTTGTATGTTCTGAGGCGACATCGTAATTTCTTAACGCCACCCCAGTTGCCTGCTCTTTATAGGGATGCTGTTCGTCCCCCCCCCCAATATGGAGTATGGTTCACACATCTGGGGTAGTTCCACTCATGCAGCTCTTCTTTTCGTCTCATGAATTCTCCTGCTCATACTATCTCCAATCTCTTTCTGCCAGCTGAATTGTTACGTCACTCTCTCTATAGTATAGCTATTACAAAGAACATCGCTCTTTTGAACTCTCTAGTCGCATATCTCCTCCATTAAGAAGAGCTCGAGCGACACGCCTTTCTACACAGTCTCATCCTTTCTCTGACCAATTTTAAGAACTGACTTAATCGATATGCTCAATCTTACATATTACTCTGCTGGTAAAGTCTGGAACACACTCCCTTCATCTATTTTCCGAAATTCCTTTGACTTGCACACATTTAAGCGCTGCGTGTCTGGACATGTTAGCCACTAATGATCAGGATAGGAATTTTCCAACTAGGGTGGAAATTGGAATGCCTCTGGCCTTTGCCCACCTTAGGAGATTGCATATATATATATATATATATATATATATATATATATATATATATATATATATATATATATATATATATATATATATATATATATATATATATATATATATATATATATATATATATAATATATATAAAAAATAAAATAAATCATCTTCCCCCAGGAAGGACTTTCGTCCTGTCAGTGGGATCTTTCGAGGAAGATCCTTGGGTTTCAAGGGCCCATGGCGGATACCGCTGGCTGGGCCAGGCCTATCGCGGATGCCGGAGATTTATTCCCACTAGTGACAAGCATTTCACTAGTGTACTCATTAACGGCTGAGTGAGCCGAAGCTAGCGTTACTGGGAAGGACTCAAATTCCCACATCCCGACCGAGCCTCGAACTCGGTCCTCTCGCGTGCTAAGCGAGCGCTCTGCCAACAGAGCTACGGGACGCGCCATATATATATATATATATATATATATATATATATATATATATATATATATATATATATATATATATATATATATATATATATATATATATATATATATGTATGGTTGCAGAATATGAAGTTTCTGCAGCCGACGCCACCCTGCATCTTGCGGGATATGGTGTATGTATAATATATATATATATATATATATATATATATATATATATATATATATATATATATATATATATATATATATATATATATATATATATATATATATATATATATATATATATATATATATATATATATATATATATATATATATATATATATATATATATATATATATATATATATATATATATATATATATATATATATATATATATATATATATATATATATACCGATACTATACCGATACCGATATATATATATACATATCGGGATGGAGCGATACCAAAATTTTTTACCGATACCGATACTAAGACTTTTTCAAATTCACCGATACCGATCCCCGATACTCATTTTTAAATGTTAAGAAAAAAAAAAAAAAATATATATATATATATATATATATATATATATATATATATATATATATATATATATATATATATATATATATATATATATATATATATATATATATATATATATATATATATATATATATATATATATATATATATATATATATATATATATATATATATATATATATATATATATATATATATATATATATATATATATATATATATATATATATATATATAATATCAGAGGTGGGCATAAGCGCAAATGAGAGCGCAAAAGCGCAATTTGCGCTTTTGCGTTTTGCGCTAAATTTCGAAAATGAGCGCTTTTGCATTTTGCGCTTAACAACTTTTTAAGAGCGCAAAAGAGCAAATTTGCGCTTTAAAAAATATTTTGCGCTTTTGCGGAAGTTTTTTGAAATTAGCGCTTACCAATTTGCGCTTCATCATTTTTCTTAATAAAAAGCAATTTTGGGCTTATATTTCAGTTTCTTATTTAATCAGCCAAATTTTATTACTCTTTCTGCTAATTAAAAGTTAATACTTAAACTAGGAATGCCGATATATAAAAAAAATATCGATATTTAAAAAATATCAAATTGTCCTCGATAATAAAAGATATTGTTTATATATATATATTTATATATATATATATATATATATATATATATATATATATATATATATATATATATATATATATATATATATATATATATATATATATATATATATATATATATATATATATATATGGTTTATTGAATATTTTGTTTATTGGTTTATTTGTATGGAACAAAAGCCTTGTCTTCCAATATTTAATAAAACTGACAAGGAGGTAATTTCCGAGTACATCGAAATAATGACGCCTATTGCTGTTAGGCTGGATATGTTGCAGGATGAGAAGAATGGGTACGCGGGGGTTCTATTGCCTAACCTCTTCCTCCTCAAGGACAATCTCGTGGAATTGCAACGAGAGGTGAAAAAACCTAACCATGTCAAAAGCTTAGTCAACTACTTACTAAAGCAGCCAAAGCCAAACAAAGGGAAAGAAAAGGGATTTGAACCGAGGTTCAGCATCATTTTTGATGATTGTGATTTACTTATGGCAACAGCTCTGCACCCTCACTTCAAACTCGGAGTGGCACATAGGTTAAATGAGGGGAAGTATCCAGCTGTCAAGACGAGGATATTTGAAGAAATAAAGTGTAATATTGCATCGAATTTTACTCCTCCACATCAAGGCACTGAAGGTGATGGGAATGAATCTGAAATGGACCCATTTAAGGTGAGCTATTTTTATAATTTAGAACAAACTTTAAGCATCTCTTGTCTTATATATATATATATATATATATATATATATATATATATATATATATATATATATATATATATATATATATATATATATATATATATATATATATATATATATATATATATCACTGAGAGATACAATGAGGAGTGAACTGGTGAGAGAGGAACTTTGGGTGGAATCTATTTTGGAATGCATAGAAAGAAACCAACTGAGATGGTTTGGTCACGTGAAGAGAATGGAGGAGGGAGAGAGACTGAGAGATATGCTGGAATGGAGACCAGAAGGAAGGAGACCGGCGGGAAGACCAAGGAAGAGATGGATGGAGGCGATAGAAGAAGCCATACAACGAAGGAACAAGACACTGGAAGAGGTGGAAGACAACCGAATGTTTGAGGACAGAAATGCGTGGAGAAGATTTTGGAGTAGCACCCGACAGGCGCCAGCCTACCGGTTTGGACGGTGATGATGATGATGAGGATGATATATATATATATATATATATATATATATATATATATATATATATATATATATATATATATATATATATATATATATATATATATATATTCATAATACACTGACATAATGTTCAAATGAAACTTAAAAAGATTTGAGTTCTTGAATACCATTTCTAAATTTTTCAGAAACTGTAGGCCCCATATATCCAGCAGACACCTCTGGAAGAGAAGTTGCGGCAAACCTTGGATAGCTGGGATGCAGTAGATGTTCACCACAATACCTCTCTCACTATGAACCATTTTCCATGTGAATACCAAGAGGTCTGGGTGGACTTGTTTATGAAGTATAATACCCCATTACCCAGCTCAGCGGCCGTGGAGAGGTTATTTAGTCAAGGCTCTGACATTCTAAGACCAAAGAGGGCAGCCATTGCATCCAGCAATTTTGAAAAATTTATTTTCATGAAAGGGAATATGACCCTTTTCAGAATGCAAGAGGAGAGCTACGAGGAGGAAGAGATCATAGATGGCTGAATAAATAATAATAAATTCTTTCTCATTTCTTGTTATATTTAAAAATAAATAAAAAAAAAAAAAAAAAAAAAACATTTTTTTTTTTTTTTTTTGCTCCAAAATTTGCGCTTTAAAATTTTTTTTTTATTTGCGGACATGTGCGCTTTTGCATTTGCGGACTAAATTTTTTAAAAAATGTGCGCTTTTGCATTTGCGGACAAAGTTTTTAAAATTTGCGCTTTTGAGTTTGCGCTCTAAATTTTAAAATTTGCGCGCCCACCTCTGATATATATATATATATATATATATATATATATATATATATATATATATATATATATATATATATATATATATATATATATATATATATATATATATATATATATATATATATATATATATATATATATATATATATATATATATATATATATATATATATATATATATATATATATATATATATATATATATATATATATATATATATATATATATATATATATATATATATATATATATATATATGATTCCAGTAAGGCTCTAGGGGCCTGTCAGCGGGGCCAGCACTCGTCTCCATCTAGATCTGTCGGAAATAATTCCATCTTCCACAAACTGTTTCACCATAGGCAACTGATGTCGCCTCAATGAATCCCCAACTAAATCCATCCATCTCTCCTTTGTCTCCCTCTCGGTCTTCTTCCACTCTCATATATATATATATATATATATATATATATATATATATATATATATATATATATATATATATATATATATATATATATATATATATATATACCATCCCTCATGGGCATAGCCTTTTTCAAGGAGGGGGCATAATTAAATTATTTAAAAAAACCAACCCAATCCCGAACCTAACGTAGATCCCTCAGGTAGGCGAAGCCAGAGGATTTAGAGATTTTTTTTATGTACAGCACAATTTAGGGTGTTCTACAGAACAGAGGTGGCTGGAAAGGAAAAGGAACCATAATATAAAAGCCTTGAGTTCGCAGTGCTCACTCAAAGTTCTTGTTCAAGCAAGGCACCCCTTGTGCTGCGACGGCGACGCAATGGTGGTGGAATGCGAGAGGTCAACTAACTCGAGCACCTAGATACTACCTCGTTGTAGTACCTATAGAAAAGAAATAGTGCTCCAATGTCACCTTGCAGAGAAAGAGGGTCAAGTGATTTTTAAAGTAAGGGACAGCTTATTAGTATTTTAGCCATATCCAAAAGAAGGGTGGAACCTGAACAGCCCCAAATGTGAACTCTCTCGTCGCATATCTCCTCCATTAAGAAGAGCTCGAGCGACACGCCTTTCTACACAGTCTCATCCTTTCTCTGACCAATTTTAAGACCTGACTTAATCGATATGCTCAATCGCATGAGGAATTTCATGCAAGGACGGATAACACCCTCATATATTTATAGAATCTGTTTAAAAGAAAAAATTCCAGCAATCTTAGCAGAACTCATAACTTTTTAGAGGCAACTTTAGCAAACTTTGCGATATGATATTTCCAAGATAATTTATTATTTATGTTCAGATCAAGAATATTTATGTTATTCACAGGTGAGACGGGAGAGCTGTCAAAAGAGATAGGAAAGTTGGGAGGTGCTCTTGAGAGAGCGATATATAAAGTTGAGTTTTCAAAGAGTTGAATTTCACAAGGTGCGGTAGCCCACCGGGAAATCCCATCCATATCGGAGAGATTGGAATCGGAAAGTTGAAGGCGAGAAGGAACTCTAGAAGCAAAAGAGGGAGCAGATTTGAAATGCGGAGAAGAATGGAGAGTTGACTCATCGGCAAAAGAATGAATAAAGTTAGAAGTACAGCTGAGGAGAACGATGATGAAAAGTAAGAATAAAGTAGGAGATAGAACAGAACCCTGAGGAACACCACAATTAATATATATATATATATATATATATATATATATATATATATATATATATATATATATATATATATATATATATATATATTTATATATATATATATATCCTCTGGTGGGCAAAGGCCAGAGGCCTACCAATATCCACCAGAGTTGGGGAAGAGATGGAAATACATTTGCTAATGGCAGACGTAACACGATACACGGAGTTCATAAGTGTGCAAGTCAAAGGAAGTTGGCAAACAGATAAAGGGAGTGTGTTTCAGACTTTATACCAGTAGAGTACATGTAAGATTGAGCATAGCGGTTAAGTCTAAGGTCAGAAAGTTGGATAGAGAAAGGATGAGATTATGTAGAAAGTCGTGTCGCACTAGCCATTCTAAATGGAGGAGGTATGCTATGAGAGAGTTCAGAAGAGCAGTGTCTGCTGTAATTGTGATAATATTGAGAGAGTGAGGCAACAATTCGACGGGAAGAAAGAGATTGGAGAGAGTTAGTAAGAGTAGGAGAGTTGATGAGACGAAAAGCCCTAGACTCAACCGTTCCGAGGAGAGTTGTATGTGTGGAGCACCCCAGATGTGAAGCGTACTCCATACAGGGGAGAACAACACCTCTATAAAGCGCAAGCAACTAGGGTGTCGTAAAAAAAATCCTTAAGGCGCCTCAGAACACCCAACCTCTTAGAAGCTTGTTTAGAAAGAGAAGTAATGTGATCTTTCTAAGAAAGATCACGAGAAAAAGAAACACCGAGAATATTGAGGACATTTGAAGGTTTGAGTTCAGTGTTTTCGAAGATGTCAAAGTTGTGTGCAAGATTGTGTCGTGTAGAAGGACTGAGAAATTGAGTTTTGGAGGCATTGAAAACGACCATGTTTTCTCTGCCAAAATTTGAAATAAGAGAAAGATCAGAGGTCAGTTACTCCAAGGCTATCCTTCTTGAATTTATTAACTGCTTTTGGGATGGTCGTCTTTCAAATTGAAAGGAGTAATGAAGGGTGGAGTCATCGGCATAGGAGTGTATAGGAGACGAAATAATAGAGAGAAGGTCATTGATGAAAATTAGAAAAGAGTTGAAGATAGGACAGATCCTTAAGGAGCACCACTATTTGTATATTTATAGGAAGAATTGTGACCGTATACAACAGCTGCTATAGAACGACCGGAAAGAAAATTAGAGAGACTAGAATACCGGCTGGATCATGAGAACTAAATGAAAGCCATTGGCAGTGTTGAACATTGAAATCACCTAAAATGATGATTTCGGAGAAAGGAGAAGAAGAAAGAATGTGCTCTATTTTGGAGTTTAAATAGTAAGAGAATTTTTTATAGTGAGCAGAATTAGGAGATAAATAGACAGAACAAATAAATTTAGTAGTAGAATTGCAAAAGAGCTTAAGCCATAAAGTTGAGAATCAGCAGACTCCATATTAGAGACAAGAGAACAAATAAAATTATTGCGAACGCATGCGCAACAACCGCCTTTGACTGTAAATTGAGGATAGAGACAGTAGGGGGTAACTCATACATTTGAGTTTCGGATAGGAAAAAATAGATGAGGTTTAGAAGAAGAGAGATGGTGTTCAACAAAGGGGGAATTAGAGAAAAGAGCGCGAATGTTGCAGAAATTATTAAAAAAAAAGAACATCGTGTGCCGGGGTAAGCCGAACGCTGGGTCCTGGAGGCACCATCCCCATCATGGAAGGTCGCAAACTCTCAAGTGATGATTGGGTGAAGAGTGGATAAAGGGCATCCTTTGGATGCCGCCCCTCGAAGCATCTTTGAGGCTGCTTTGAGTTTCAACATTTTTTTAATTTTTTTTTAGAAAGGCAATGTACGAGTAAGCGCTTGTAAATTTGTTGGAACATCAAAAGGCAGTCGGGGGAAGGAAAAGTGGGAGCATAAATACTCTAATATGAGGCGTGGGTGAACTAGAGACCCTTTTAGAAGGTGAAACGCGAAAAGGATCGAACCAAAGGGCAACAGAGTGAAACGGAATGGTCTAGACCATACTGTCACTCCCCGGGTTATGCCCAATGGAAGGTACTTGCATCACTTTGGACGGCGCTACGTTGTCCCCTATATATATATATATATATATATATATATATATATATATATATATATATATATATATATATATATATATATATATATATATATATATATATATATATATATATATGCACCTTGGTTACCATCTTACTAATGGATTAATTAAGGATTAAAATAAAAATAAACTACTTAAGAAAACAAACCAAATGGTATGAAATAAATGGCGTGAAAATAAATTGAAAAACAATTTTGTGCATTTCAAAAAATAAATAAACACTAAATAAATGAACAATTAAGAATAACAAGTTGCTATATTTTATACAAAGAGTTAACTGTCCTAAATCAGAACTGCAGTTATAGAATATAAGCCAAAAAAATTTAATTAACGGTTAATTAGTAATTAATTAATTGGAAATTTGGAGAATCAAGAAAAAAAAATGTTTCGTGGTATTCAAAACTTTACAGTCAAGAAACTGAACATTCCAAAAAATGCAAGCCAAAGGGTTTAAATTACTTTAAAAAAATCTGGTATCAGTATCGGTCATTTTTTGCCGATACCGATACCATAAAAATGCCGATACCGACACTTCACTCCATCCCTAAATTATATGTATATATATATATATATATATATATATATATATATATATATATATATATATATATATATATATATATATATATATATATATATATATATATATATATATATATATATATATATATATATATATATATATATATATATATATATATATATATATATATATATATATATATATATATATATATATATATATATATATATATATATATATATATATATATATATATATATATATATATATATATATATATATATATATATATATTAGAGGTGGACCGGATATCTGCATCCGCATCCGCAACTGCGGATATCCGCATCATTTTTCCAATATCCGCATCCGCGGATATCCGCAATTGAATATCCGCAACCTTATCCGCCTCCGCGGATAGTAAAAAATTATAAGTAAATTTTGAGTTCAGCTGAATCCTGTTTGTCAGATGTGATACCACTTGTTTCAACATTGAAAGTTGTGTTAACAAATGTTAAGTCTAAAGGAGTTTCAAGGATGACTGAAACATTAATGAAGGAGATGAACGACAGATTTGAAAACCTGGAAAATGATGATGCTTATACAATTGCAACCTTTTTAGATCCTAGGAACAAAACAAAATTTTTTAAACCACTTGTTTCTTAGAATGTTAAAATCAAATTAGGATGCTTATGCGATGAGATGATAGAAACAGCTAAAATAACGCCTTTTAAAGAAAAAGCTAAAGCTCTCAGATACAAATGAAGTAAAATCTGTTAGCTTAAGCATTGCTAAATCAATGAAAGATCTTCTAGCTTCCAGCAACGATGAAGAATCACAGTCAGAAATGTCAAAGGATAAAATTATCTGAAACTCCCACGTTTGGAGGCAGATAAATACCAACTGGTTGCGCGGGTGTCAGATTTAAAAATCTGGCAACCTAAGCCAGAACGGGATTTTGATTTGCAATGCAAATCACTCCGCTCAAATTGACCTCACGCTCTTTCCTGACACCATTTTGGTGGGTTCAACCCATTGAAATTGGCCTCAAGTCTGGGGAAGGGGCCCCCGCGGGGCCCCGTGAACCCCCCAAAAATGGTATCAGGAAGTTGCCTGAGTTTGCAAAATCGCTGCGTTCACCTCACTTTCTTTCCTGACCATTTTACTACTGACATATTTGTCATGTCCTTTAACTAGTGTTGCTAGTGAGCGTCTTTTCAGTTGTGCAAGCCTCATTTACGAAGAAAAGCGAACCAAACTTTCACCTGAAAGAGCCCAAAAGATTTTATTTCTAAAAAATAACTTACCAATTATTAACTTCAAATGGAATATGTGAAACTGTGAAGTGTGAAGGTAATACTGAATTACTGGCTATATATATATATATATATATATATATATATATATATATATATATATATATATATATATATATATATATATATATATATATATATATATATATATATATATATATATATATATATATATATATACCTTTTTCAAAATTGGTTAAGGCTGGGGAAAGAGGTTGGTGGGGTGTTCAAGAGTTGGGTCCCCGTCCCACATCCTGGTAAAATAGATTCTGGATATTATATTTCAAATTCCAAAAATCTATAGCAAAACTTTAAAAAATTAAACTATCCGCATCCGCATTTGCGGATATCCGCAATTGAATATCCGCATCCGCGGATAGTAAAAAATTACCATCCGGTCCACCTCTAATATATATATATATATATATATATATATATATATATATATATATATATATATATATATATATATATATATATATATATATATATATATATATATATATATATATATATATATATATATATATATATTGGGCTTAACCGCGGAGTGATAGGGTGGGCAAGACCATACCGTTTCACTCCGTTGTCCTTTGGTTCGTTCCATTTCGGGTTTCACCTTCTCAGAGGGTCTCTATCGAACCCTCGTCTAACATTGTAGTGTATCTGCTTCCACTTCTCCTTCCCCCAACTTTCTTCTCACGTTCCTACAAATATACAAGCGCTTACTCCTACATTACTTTATAATCAACAACAAAATGGCAAAAAATAAAACTGCCTCGGAGATGCTACGAGGGGCGGCATCCAAAGAATGCCCCTTATCCACTCCTTCCCCATCACCACTTGGGAGTTGGTGGCCTCCGGTGATGGGGTTGGTACCACCAAGACCTCTATGCCGACTTGCCCTGGTGTACAATCTTCCTTTTTCATTAACTTCTGCAACATTCGCGATCTCTTTACTAGTTTCCACTTTCTCGAACACCACCTCTCTTCTTCTAGACCTCATCTCGTATTCTTAACCGAAACTCAGGTGTTTGAGTGCTATGACAGCAAGCCCTACTCTGTTTCCTCCTACTGTCTCTATCCTCAATTTTCAGCCAAAGGCGGATGTTGCGCTTATGTTGTCTGTTCTCGTGTCTCTAATTTGGAGTCTTCTGAATTCTCTACCTTATGGCTTAAACTTTCTTGCAACTCTAAAACTAAATTTATCTGTTCTGTATACTTATCTCCTAACTCTACAGACTATCCAAAATTCTTCGACTATCTTAACACCAAAATAGAGCACATTCTTTCTTCTTCTTCTTTCTCCGAAATCATCATTTTAGGTGATTTCAATGTTCACCACCGCCAATGGCTTTCATCTAGTTCTCACGATCCAGCTGGTGAACTCGCCTTCAAATTTTCTTTCAAGAAACATCTTGAACAGTTGGTTCATCTCTCTACCCGTATCCTTGATCGCCTTGGTTATGAACCCAACATACTTGGTGTTTTCTTAACTTCTTATCCTTCTCCTTACACTGTTAAACTTTTTCCTCCTCTGGGTTCTTCCGATCACCTTCTTATCTCTGTATCTTGTCCTGTCTCTTCAAGTCTTCTGAAAGAACGGCCCCGCCATCGGCGAGGAGACGTTTCTGGCATTTCGATGCAACTAACTGGTCTGACTAGCGGTTGTACTTCTCTGATTTTCCATGGAATGATTACTGTTTCCGTGGGAGGGGTCCCTCTGTGTGTGCAGAGCGCATAACCGAGGTGATTCTCTCTGGCATGGAGGCCTACATTCCATATTCTTTCCCTTCTACTAAACCGAACAAACCTTGGTTTAATTCTGCTTGTTCTCGTGCTATCCGCCACAGGGATTTTGCCTTCAGGGATTACTGTCGTCTTCAAACTCCTGAAACTCATGCAAGTTATATTTCATCCCGGAATCGTGCAAAATCCGTAAAGCTAAAAACTCCTTTCTCCTCTTAAAATGCAACAATCTTTCTGGTTCTACTTCCTCACGCCCTTTCTGGCATTTTGCAAAAAAATGTCAACTCTAACTTTGCTTCTTCCTCTTTCCCTCCTTTAGTATCTTCTGACGGTACAACTGCCGTTTAGCCTGCCTCTAAAGCTGAACTCTTCGCTCAAACTTTTGCTT